>CABHPH010136121.1:24225-66487 GCA_902168325.1 Peromyscus nudipes
TCTCTCTGTCTCTGTCTGTCTCTGTCTCTGTCTCTCTCTGTCTGTCTCTGTCTCTGTCTCTCTCTGTCTCTCTCTCTCTCTCTCTCTCACTCTGCTGTACTCTGCTCTTACTTCTCTCCTGGCCATGTTCAGTCTCCTTTCTCTCTCTGCTCTGGACACTTCAGCTGCCTCTGACTGTTTTCTCTCATATCTACAATAATAAAACAACAAACTTACCCTCATGTCATCAGTTTACACAGGCTATCTCTTGAATGTAGATGTATTTCCAAATAAGAACATTAAAATAATATTGAACCATTCTCAAGGCCTCAGCATTGACTTGCTTTTCCCAGAGGTCAACTTGCGGTATTGTGGGACTTTCATGGAAAACTCTGTGCACTGTAAAAGCATTCGGACTTCTTATGCATTGCTCGTGTGGACGGGAGTTCCTGGAAAGAGGCCCTGTCTGCAAACATGAGTTGACTGATTAAAATTCCAATGATCTGGAGAGGTTGGGATGTTGCAGGTCCATAGGCTAATGACCTTATCTAGGGCTAGTTTTAGGCCCTGGAACACTCATTCCTTGCCCACTTCTGTCAGAACTAACATCCTGTGACTAATAGATAAAAAAAATCTTAAAATCTATCAACTTAGCAGACTACTAGCGTCCGCAAACCCCAAAGCTAAGAATGCCATCAGATAGCATCTGTGCTGGCTAGTATTTATGTCAACTTGACACAAACTGTTAATCCCACCAGCAGAGAATAAGACCACTATCACAATTTTTGAGCCAAATTTGAAGCAAGCTTTATTAAATACTACCCAGATTATGGACACTGGCCGGGTCCATACCCAGGATTCCCAGAGAATGGTCATAAATTATATTGGTCAATTGTTTATAAAGGCAAAATCCACAAGGCTACATACTCCCTGCCTTCATCCAATCCGGGGCAAGCATACATCCTGATGTACTTCCTACCTACGTACTCTGTGCCTACATGTGGTCAAGCACATCCTGTGCAGCTGGGGCAAGCACGCTTGTTTATAGAAATGAAAACACATGACTTGTTATCTTACACGAACAACAGACTCCAGCATTCCAAGAAATTATCCTTGGGATAATTGGGTAGAGGCATTTTTGTTTTACAGATCTCTTAAGCACAGTAATTAAAACTTAAAACACAACTTTAGCCCTCACAAAACTAGAGTTATTGGAGAGGAGAGAATGTCAGTGGATAAATTGCCTCCATAAGATCAGGCTGTGGGGTATTTTCTTGATGAGTGATTGTCTTAGTTAGGGTTTCTATTACTGTGAAAAGACACCATCATCAGGACAACTCTTAAAAAGGAAATATTTAATTGGGGTGATTTGCTTAAGGTTCAGAGGTTCAGCCCATTATCATCATGGTGGGGAGCATGGTGGCATGCAGGCAGACATGGTGCTGGCTACATCTTGATCAGAAGGCAACAGGAAGTGGACTGTGTCACTGGGTGTGGCTTCAGCATGTATAAACCCTCAAAGCCCACCTCTACAGTGACACATTTCCTCCAACAAGAACATTACCTACACATATACCATACCAACAAAAACCACAACTCCTAATAGTGCCTCTCCCTTTGGGGGCCATTTTCTTTCAAACCACCACAGTGATTGATGGTGGAAGGCCCAACCTGTTATGAGTGGTGCCACCCCTGCTCTTACGGTCCTGGGTTTTACTAGAAAGCAAGGCTGAGTAGCAAGCCAATAAGCCACAATCCTCCATGGCCTCTGCATCAGATTCTGTCTCTATGTTCCCCCCCAGTTTGAGTCCTGGCCTTGGCTTCCCTCAGTGGATTATGATTCAGGATATGTAAGTCCAAATAAACCCTTTCCTTCCTAAGTTGATTTTGGGCATGGTGTTTTGTCACAGAAGTAGAAACTCTGAGACAGCATCTTAGGCCTATATAAGCTTCGTCCATCTTGTACCTGTCTCTCTGATGTAACCACCAATGTATTTTAAACTTGCCTTGATTTGTGACTTTTTTGTTCTGTAAAACTATGAAACTGCTTCTATGTGGAAACATGGAATTAGGGTTAACCTAAATCTGTGTTCCTGGGTCACGGTTACTCAGAAAATATAAACTTTCTTACTCTCTTTAATATGTGAACTATGGTGTTTTGGACTGACAGTTATGTCACCCAACTGGGGGCCTGAGAATGTTCCACGGGCAGAATCACCTGCATGGACCCATTGAGTCCAGGCCAGCTGGTGTTATTTCCTCTGTGTATTATTGCTGAGTTCTTTCCAGGGCTCCAGACCTCTCTTGGTTTGGCTGACAATCCATTTGTTTATTCTGAGATGGTTAATCAAGGATCCTAATTTGATAGATACCTTTTCTGGTCTGCTTTCATAGCTTTTGGTTTAAGGTATCTAGTTTATTTGCTTTGAAAACATTTTGGTCTAGACATTTTGCTTAGTTTTGTTTGCTTGCTTGCTGTAGAATCTCTAAAGGCATTGGATTTTGTTCACTTTTGGAACTTTGAAGGCATTTTGTTTTCTGTTTTGTCTTGGTTTTTGTTATCTTTAAAATACTTTGATTCAATATCATTTGGTCTTTGTCTCCTGATGCTTCTTCTCAAATGGTAAATTCTACATTTTTTTTCGGTTGTTTCTCCTGTGACCTTGCTAAGCCCTTTGCTTAGGAATTTTACAAGCACTCCATAATAGACACTGAAGACAAGAGGCACTTGTTCCTTCCCACTCAAGTTTTGCAGTGTCGGGGGAACACCCCATGACAAACAACAGCCTCATAAGGAAACCCAACCCTGGTTCCTGGATCAGAAGGGACTGATATTGGCTTACCCAGGAAGATACATATGAGAGATTCATCACACAGTGTCTTGAGCCCTCCTCATGTCTGCATAAATGTGTAAGGTAATCCAGAAGATGGCCTCAGGGTGAAAGCTGAGAAAGTTGCACACAAAAGTGACCCCATGGCTGGGTGGCTGTGGCACATGCCTTTAATCCCAGCACTCGGGAGGCAGAGCCAGGTGGATCTCTGTGAGTTTGAGGCCAGCCTGGTCTACAGAGTGAGTTCCAGGACAGGCACCAAAACTACACAGAGAAACCCTGTCTCGAAAAACAAAACAAAACAAAACAAAACAAAAAGTGACCCCAAACACATATTTTCTAGGAGAAAACACACACACACACACACACACACACACACACACACACACACACACACGTTTCCAGAAAAGGGGAAATGTTTGGAGATAAACTGCCATCTGGTATTCTATTCTAGCTAGCTTTATGTGTGATAATTACTGACTAACTTGCCGGTATTTGGGAAAATGGGGATATCTAAAGATACCCTGAATATTTACTACCTCCAAAAGGGTTCATCTTGTGGGCTTAACAAAGTTCTAGACAATGATTTTTTTTCTTTTTCCTTTTCCCTTTTTATTTTCTTCTTTTCTTTCTTTTTTTAAAAACACAAATTGGCATCCCGCTTTAATTAAAATGTAAAATGATCTATAAAAGCCAATAAATTGGTAATTGGTGATAATAAAGAACTCTAAAAAACTACATGTGAGTTAAATTAGATGCTAAAATTAAAAATTAATTTAAAAACTTGTTTAGAGGTTGTATCAAAACTAAAAATAAACTCTAAAATAGGTCCCACCCGTCTCCCCTGACCTCACCCCTTTATCTCCTACCCATCTTATAGCTTTCCTTGAGCAGCTTTTTAAACTCTCAGGCTTACAGTAAAGCATCATTGTTATACAAACCAGACCTAAAATTCCTTTCAGCCTTAAAGCCAAAACTCTGTTTGGTCCCCAAAGCTTAGGAGAACTCCACCGACTGCCAAAGATAACCAAATGAAGTTGTGTCTGTGTCCGCCCAACAATATTCCTGGGGATTTATCCTGTGACCCATCTTTAAGCATCTTGGTGAGTTTCCCTGTCTGTCATGTGGCTGACCCATCCCATGAAACATGGGTTCTAACCAGAAATCCACTAAATGTTTGAGTTCCACTGACATCAGAAATAGACATTTTCTAGACCCATCCATACTTTGCTCCTGGGTCATAGGTAGTAACACATGCCTTTTCGGGGGAACATCTCCATAAACCTTGATTCCCCATGTGACTGGTCTGGCAGAACTAAAGATATTCTAGAGAGACACTTGTACCTCCCAGACTATCAGACTATTGAAATATTGGTGTCTTAGTTAGGGTTTCTATTGCTGTGACAAAAACACCATAACCGAAGAATAGTTGGAGAGGAAAAGGTTTATTTGGCCTACACTTCCATATTGTAGTCCATCATTGAAGGAAGTCAGGACAGGAACTCAAACACGACAGGAACCTAGAGGCAGGAGCTGATACAGAGGCCATGGAGGAGTGCTGCTTACTGGCTTGCTCATCATAGCTTGCTCAGCCTGCTTTCCTATAGAACCCAGGACCACTAGTGCAAGGATGGCACCACCCACCATGGACTGGGCTCTCTCACAACAATTACTAATTCAGAAAACGCTTTACAGCTGGATCTTATGGAGGCGTTTCCTCAAATAAGTTTCCCTCCTTTCAGAGAACTCTAGTTTGTGTGTCAAACTGACATAAGACTTGCCAGCACAATTGAACCCCCTAAAAATGGGAATTTCTCAAGAGTCTCATGCTGGAAGAAGGAAAAAAAACTGCCGGGGGGGGGGGGGGGGGGGAACCTTGTCTCCCTGAAACAAATCTCACACAGTTCCAACAACTTGTCCAACCACCTAACAGGATGAGACTGAAACCCAGATAACGATGAGTCAGTGGTAGGCATGGCAGAGACTCCTTAGATGTGCTTATCCTTGGACCTCTGAAGATGGACCTGAGGGGTCTACTGGACCTCTTTGTCTCTCTTCCCAATGTGGCCACACTAAATAAATCTCTTTTCTGCTTTCTACCTTTAATTTGGCTCTTTTAGCTGGTCTTTATTGAGGAAGAGGTGGCCCGCTAACTTATGGCACAAGCAGTGACCGCTAAGTTCAGTAACATCTACACATCCCATGCTAATTTCTTGCCACCTAGAAATCAGCCTGGAACACAATACAACCTGACTTCCACCTGGAGGGGGTGGGGGGGTGGGGGGGTGGGGGGTGGGGGGGGTGGGTGTCAGTCCTCAAGAGCCTCAAGTCTACAAGTCACACCTCATCTTTTGATCTTTTGTGTTACGAAGCCTTTCTCACATCTTAAAGAAATAAATTTTCAACTTTTTCTTCTAAACTGGGTGCACCTAACTCATCTAATTATGTCCTGTGTGTCAGAATTATTTACAAATATTTTTGGTTGTTTTCTTATGTTGTTTGTGTCAAAGAGATAAACTGTCTTTTTTTTTTTTTAACAAGCATGGCCACTACAGTTCTCTATTTTTTTAAAGTCATTTTTACTATGTACTAAAAAATTTTTTTGGCATACCCAATTAAAATACATGTGCAGCTTCACAAATTTAAATATTGTGATCAAAGCTTGATAACTACATACTACTTTATAAATTTTGGCTCTCTAAACATCTTAAAAACGTATTAAAATGATATATTTGGGTATATTAAATGTTTCATAAAACTTAAAATGCTAATTGTTTATATAAAACATTTATCAGAGTCATAAGATTTCATTGAGCTATAAATTTTAATGATAAAGATTGCCTTCCAAAATAGATTCTAAATATATATACTTATATAAATTTTTTTTAATTTATTTTTATTTTTTTTCCAGAGCTGAGGACCGAACCCAGGGCCTTGCGCTTGCTAGGCAAGCGCTCTACCACTGAGCTAAATCCCCAACCCCCTTATATAAATTTTTATTTCACTTATATAATGAGTAACATAAAATTCATGATTTCTTCAAAATATGCTTACTATAAACTGCTAAATATAAGTTTTATTAATGTTGGCATACATATAAATTAATAGATATATATTGAATGAAAATGACAGCATGACTGCTCCGAGGTATGGTTAAGGAGAAGGGAGGGTGGGGTGGGAGAGTGGGGATGGGCTTTAGGGCAGAAATGGGAACTTTGGGGGTAGAAGATTGCACCTGTAGAATGGTTTCTCTCCAGTCTCTGAGTTGTGGAAACTGAAGGAGGTTGATTTGTTGACCTCATGAGGTTTCCCAGCTCCTAGCTGCCTGCAGATGTTATCAAAGCCTGTCTGGAGTTTGAGTTCACTTGAGGCGTTTAGGTCATTAACCTTTCATTCCAGACCCTGGGGCTAGACAAAAGGATGAGGGGAGGGGTGTCCTCTTTAATTTGGACTGCTGCTGCGGCCGCTGAAGAGTGGAGTTGGTCCTGAAGGACATTGGGCTGTTCTGAAATGTCTTTAGTGTTTTCTTAGAGCTGGCTAGACAGAGAGGTTAACTGATGCAGTTTCGGTTAAGTCCCCCAAAATGCCCAGAGTGGCAAGAAGAGGGACGAGTCAAATGGCTCATTTGTCCCTTTCAGAGGTCACCTGGACTGCTGGTAGGGGTTTTAGGGTGCAGATCTCTCTTCACTGCTTCAAGCTGACGGTAGGGGTGATGTAGAAAGGGCAGCAGTTAAGAGTGCCCAGAGGGTCCATCCAAGGGGCCACAGATGCTAAGATCAGAACATAAGAGTTGTTTGGTGATAATGTATATTCCTGGAGTGTGCTATGTGGGAGAAGTAGTATCTGTGATACTGAGAGCCGCTGGTAGCAAAAGTCCATGAGAGTATACAGCAGTGACAACGGGTGTTCAGAAAGTCAACCTATCAGAACTAACGGTTCTGTTAGAGGAAACCATCACGCAAGGTGTTATGGAATTACTGCCTTTTAAATGAATTGGTTGTATCTTATCAACTTCTTATGCGATAACAGCTATGATTCTCCCCATTTACTGTGCATTTTCATGTTATGTGTACATGTACTCTCACAATTGCATCTCAATCTTATGGGCACACATTTGTGGGTAGTCTAGAAGATGGTTTCTTATTTAACTGTACAATTTTTATGAATAGAAAATACTAAAATATGCTTCATACTAGATCTATTGTTCCATGTGGACTGTAGACACTTAGAGGTCTTACTCTTCATCCTTAGCCACTGACAAGGTAAATATTGGCCAGACAAAATATTCTCATAGAACTTTCACAGAGCAGAATTGCAGGTGTCTGGCCTTGTTAGATCAAAACTCTTCAGAAGTTTTGTGAACCAGAAGGGATAGTGCAGGTGTCTGGCCTTGGCATATCTTAGTCCTTCAAAAGATCAATAGCACCTATGTTGTCCTAAGCTTCCTCTATCGGCACCTCCCCACTCTGATTCAAATAACAATTAACACTTTCTACACCAGTTTTTAATGCAAGACTAATTATATATAGCTCAGTAGACTAATTATATATAGGTCCTGAGATTCAGGTGACTAACAGAAAAAAACTGTTAACTGACTAACCATATCTGGATATTATTAATCACATAAAATAGTACACATATTTTTTTGCCTTTTCCTTAAATCTCTCATTGGTTTTATTTCTTTCCTTGTAACCCTTGTAGCTATCCCTTTAAGAGATAGCCAGACCTTTTTACAATCTACAGCTGTTGTAAGTCACCAATTAAGCTGACCAAGTCTTTGCCAAGTGTGACTCTTATCAGAATACTTGTCCCTGAGAGTTTACTTTGTAGATTTTACTAACAAGTTGTTAATGAATGGAATATATACATATATGCTTGGGGGAACAAAGAGGGAGAAGAAGATGGAAAAGACCTAGATAGAGATGGGAGAACAGCAAGAAGAGGATTGATTGAGAAGAACAGAGATGAGGACGGAGATGGAAAGAACTAGATAGACATGAGAGAGCAGCAGGAGGGACTGAGAGCAGCAGGGACTGAGAGGAGCTAAGTAAGAGAGCAGAAAAGAAACTGTGTAGATAGAATTGACTTAGAAGAATAAAGTGAATGGACTAATGAACTCAGTGTGCTTAGATTCATTGAATATCCCTCAGATTAGAATCCTTAGCCACTTGTAGCATCTGTTCTGGACCCCGATAGAAATCCCCCCAAGGCAGGTACTTGGAGGGAATTCGTTACTGTGACATACAAAACGTGAGATGGTTAGTACTATTATAATTCTTACTGAAAGTGTAGTTGAGAAAATATTTGGGGCAGCTTTACCCTTATTGGAGGAAAAGAACAGGCAAGAAAAACATCTAACGGACCTCAGAGGGCGTGGTCATGGGTGTTAGTGAGACTGATGATTTTTTTCCATTACAAGATGTAAGGCCATTGAAAGAGCTTAAGACATTTGATGGAAGAGCTTGAGACATTTTTCACTGGCCAGCATAAGTTCAGAATCGGCCATTGACTCTCCTCTATTACAACCTCGTGGGGAACACTAAGATACACAGTTAATGAGCAAAAAATTTTTAACACAATTAACATACATTTTGTTTGGTAAGATAAAATGTAATTGTACAACTGGCTGGACCATGGACCAGAGCCCTGTAGAAGGATAAGGTAATCAGCTGTTTGTTACATCAGACTCCTGTGTAAGGAATAAGCGCCTTTGTAAGTCAGTTAAAGTCAGCATCTAATCGACAATTTAAAGGAGAATCCTATTGGGACGTTTTTATAGGATTGTCTAGCAAAGTCCTATGCGCCCACTTGAATATCCTGAATAATTTCCCAAACCTGTGCGTTTGATGACAGAGTATCTGACGGCCTCCTTTAATCAGGTAACATGGGTGCTTAGGGTGCTGAGGGCCACATTCTGCGGAAGTACTCTGCAGTGTTCCATAGTTGGTAGACCCAGGTTTTAGATTTGGTCTCAGTACTTACGAAGATAAGTGTTAGTGAATGGACGAGAGTCTGTTAAAAGGGTATCAAGGATTTATCACATACCCAGAGAAAACCATGCCTATATCAAGCCACATACCCCAAGGTCATTGGTGGAGCAAATTCCCACAACAGATAGGCCTGTTTTACTCAGCTGTGGACAGATACTGTAGTGCTGAAGCAAACCAATATCTTATATCTGGGATATATGCACACACACACACACACACACACACACACACACATTTATACATATATGTGCATGTGTATCAGAAAATCATTAGTGAGAAATAGTTGTCCAAATAACATGTCATATGGCTAAGTATAATGTCTCAAGACTGAAGTCCCTTGAACTGTCCAAGAAACATACTGATCATTTTAATCTTGCTTATATTTCCTGCTGGGTGTTTAAGACCACAAAATCAATCTTTTTTTTTTTTCTGTCAAAGACAGTTGATGATCTGATCCTAAGGGGTCACTTGGGTGTGGGAGGAACTCTTTGACCAGTTGTTCATCTATGTGAGGGTGAGCCAAAGATCTTGCTTGACCACTGTGTGTTGTTCAACTCTTAGATGGTCTTTTAATAAAAACCCAGAGCCAGATATCAGGGTGAAAGCTGAAAGATCAGAGAAGAAGAACAGTCAGCCACTAGTTCTGACCTCTATGAAATCCTCAGCCTAAAGAGAGGGAGTTCCTGTTTCCTCATGCCTTGTATACCTTTCTCTGCCCTGCCATATTACTTCCTGGGATTAAAGTCGTGTGTGCTTCCCAAGCAAAGGCATGAGATCTCAAGTGCTGGGATTAAAGGTGTGGGTCACCACTGACTGGCTCTGCTTCTCTCCTATACTGGATCAATCTCACGTAGCCCAGTGTGGCTTTGAACTCACAGAGATCCAGATGGATCTCTGCCTCCCCAGTGATAGGATTAAAGGTGTGTACTACCACTGCCTGACCTCTATGTCTAATCTAGTGACTGGCTCTGTCCTCTGATCCTCAGGCAAGTTTATTAGGGTACACGATATATCACCACAACTGTTTTATTCAGAAGTGTGGATGAAATTTCTCCTCTGTGTTGACCCTCCTCTTTGTAGACTGGACACCAGTTAAAATGCACCAGATGGGATCTCCATGGCCTTCTTGAAGAAGAGGACAGGTGAATCCTCATGGGTACAGAACACTTCAAGAGATGCTCCACAGTCCCCTGGGACCTAGTTTACCTTGGGAGGCAAGGGGGAAAATATTTTCCCTTTCATCCTTCTGACCACATTAGCATAGGCCTCTGTGGTGGTTTGAATGAGAGTAGCTGCCATAGGCTCATATATTTGAGTGCTTGGTCCCCAGTTAGTGGAACTGTTTGGAAAAGATTAGGTGTGGTCTTGTTGGAGGAGGTGTGTCATTGGGGGTGGGTTTTGAGGTTTGAAAGGTCCGCACTGGGCTCATGTATCTCTCTCTCTTCCTACTGCCTGCAGATCAGGATGTCAAGCTCTCAGCTATTGCTCCAGCACCATGCCTGTCCGCTTCCCTCCATGATGCTAATGGACTAACCTCTAAAATGGTAAGCAAGCCCTCAATTAAATGCTTCTTTTATAATAGTTGCCTTGGTCACAGTGTCTCTTCACAGCAGTGGGACAGTGACTGAGAGCCTCCAGATATGGTTACTCAACACCCAGAAGGTCATTTACACAAGTTTGGTACTTTTAACTATTGTATAATATTTTAAAAGTCAGACACTTTTAAATAAACTTCATAACTTGCCAAACCTTTTTAGTTTTCTTCTCCATTCTGAAAACATCCAGCCATCGTTGTATAGGATTTACTTAGGCTTTCTATTGCTGCAATGAAAGACCATGACCAAAGGCAAGTTGTGGAGGAAAGGCTTTATTTAATTTACACTTCTATATCACTGTTCATCACCAAAGGAAATCAGGACAGGAACTCAAATGGGGCAGGAAACTGGAGGCAGGAGCTGATGCAAAGGCCATGGAGGGGTGCTGCTTATTGGCTTGCTCCTCATGGCTTGCTCATCCTGCTCTCTCTCTCTCTCTCTCTCTCTCTCTCTCTCTCTCTCTCTCTCTCAACTGTAACTCTCTCTCTCTCTCCCTCCTTCCCTCCCTTCCTTCCTTTCTTATTAATTTAAAAGTTTTTCTCTCGTACATTACATCTGACTGCAGTCAGGGATATAATCTAGGACCACCAGCCTAAGGACAGTTCAGAATGGGCTGGGCTCTCCCCCATCAATTACTAATTAAGAAAATATCTACAGGCTCACCTACAACCTGATCTTATGGAGGCATATTCTTAATCGAGGTTCCTTCCTCTCAGATGACTTTAGCTTCTGTCAAGTTGATGCAAAACTATCTAGCACAGTATGTATAAATCTTCCCTTATTAAAACAATTTTCATCTTTACATCCTTCTAATATTTTCTTTTATTTCTTAATACCACGAGACCTAATAGCATTAAAAAATGAGTTTACAATCTGTTGTGAGAACCTTCCCCCTAAGGGAAGGGGAGACTAAGCAATGACTGTCCCCTCCTCGTAAAGTCCCAATGGCAAACCAAAGTTAGATTTCATGAGTGTTCACCCTGGGGAAACCAGAGTTTATTAGGTTTACTTGTGGAGAATTGGTAAGGGGTTACTGATGGGAGTGTGGATGGCCCAGGAGCAGTCACTCTGAAAAGTCTTTACTCAGTGTGCATGAAGGCTTCTTTTATAGTCATGTAGACATATTCCCCCCCCCCCATCTGTGTAAAATTGACTGGGACGGCCTACTTATCTCCTCTTTCTGTGAAGGAGTATTAACATTTAACAAGTGCTGCTGTGATCATTTTAGCCTGGCACAGCCGAAGGTGTGAGGATGCTGGTGATTTAACTTATGAGACAGACCGCAGCCCTGTGAATACTAGTTGTTGTTGTTGTTGTTGTTGTTGTTGTGGTTGTTGTTGTGGTTGTTGTTTTGTTTTGTTTAATGTTTGCCTGGCTAAACCAAGGACTTGAACAACCTATTTGTTCATTTGTTTGTTTTTAAAGAGGCTGTAGTGGTTAAAAAAATCTTTAGAATTCTTAAAATGTTTGTGTTCATGTACACACATTTATATACAAAAGACATTTAAAAGCACAGTCATAACTTACTTATTCTTATCTAAATGGAGGGCAATTGTTCAATAGGAAAAATGTGTCCTGAGGTAGAAGCAATCATTTCATGAAGTTAATTTATATCCTCAAGCAATAGGGACCACGTCATAACCAGAATGGGGTAAGAATAAAGGGGACAATATTGACCAGAATTGTAGTCTGACTTCGAAAGTCACCATGGTCTTTCACAGTCTCAACACTAATTTTAAGTCCAAAGTTCAAAATCTCTTCTGAGACTCAAGGCAGTCTCTTAATTGTAACCCTCCCCCCCTAAAAGCAAAAAGCAAATTACATGCTTCCAACCAACTCCGGCAAATTGTCTGCTGATGTCCACACATTGCACAAGAAATTTCTGCCAAGAAATAGAATCAGTTGGCTGCCCCTTAGCAATTGGTGGGTTAGAAAGTGGATCTGGCCATACAAGGGAAGGAGGGCTCGACCATGAGACCAGAGGTCTTTGGTATGCAGAGCCCCATGATGGGTTGTAAATGCTTCCAGAGTTATGCATCAGGAGAGGAGCCAGGCTCCAAATGCAAACTTCCATATGGTTCTATTTGGGTGAGGGAATATAGGAATGGAAAACAGCAATGGTTGCCAGGGGTGAGAAGAAAGGTTAAGGGCAAAGGGTGTGGGAGAATGCTTTGGGTTGAGTAAACTACTCTGCATTGATTGGGGCAGCAGATACTGAACTATACATAGAACTGTAGGCTGAGGGCCTGCTGGGGCTCAGCGGCAGAGCACTCTACTGCTCACTCTAGAAAAACAACAGCTATTGCACTGGTACATGCAAGGCCATTGGCTCCATCCCCCAGCACCACACACACACACACACACACACACACACACACACAAGCACATGCCCAAGTAGGAACATGCACACACATTCACCTTGGGGTAAATCTATTTTTTTAAACATGTATTTGTTTTGTGTGTGGGTATGTACATGCCATAACTCACATGTGTGGATCAGAGGGCAACTGTGGGTTTCAGGACATGAACTCAGGTTGTTGAGCTTGGTGGCAAATGCTTTTGCCTACTGAGACATCTCACTGGCCCAGTCTTTAAAAACAAATAGAATTATTTATTTTTCTTTTATGTTCATGAATGTTTTGATTGCATGTGCGGATACCACATGGGTGCCTGGTACCTACGGAGGTCAGACAAAGGCATTCACTCCCCTGGACCTGGAGTTACAGGTGGTTGTGAGCCACCATGTGGATGCCGAGAACAGAACCCAGGTCCTCTGGAAGAACAAATGCTCCTAACTGCTGAGTCATCTCTCTAGACTCCACCTCCCTTTTTAGTCACAGTCTTGCTATGTCACTCAGGATAAACTCAAACTCTCAGCAATTTTCCCGCATCAGCCTCCGGAGTTCTGTAATTATAGTTATACCCTACCACACCTGACTTAAAAGAGTAAACCTTACTATATCATTCTTTGATCTAAAAGAAATGTTATTTTAAATATACACCACTGGTAGAATCTAGGTGTAGGGTGTGGTGATATTTTGTTTGTACTTTAACAAATAAATCTTGTCTGGAGATCAGAGTGTAGAGCTAGCCACTAGAGGCCAGGCAGTGGTGGCACACACCTCTAATTCTAGAGGGAAACAGGAAGTGATATGGCTGGGTGGAGAGAGGAAGTGAGAAGGCGGGGTAGAGACAGGAGCTCCCCCTTTCAGGCTGAAGATTTGGTAGAGCTAAGAAGTCTCACTAATGGCTGGCTGTTCTGCTTCTCTGATCTTTCAGCTTTCACCCTGATATCTGACTCCGGGATTTTATTATTAAGACCAATTAGAATTCGCGCTACAGTAGGGTCTAATCCTTTCAACATTTTGGTATGTTTTGAGCACATTCATAAACAGATCTTCAAGAAAAAAATCTCAAAAAGATGTTGAATGGCTGATAAAAATAAATAAATTCATGAATGACCAAGTGAAACAAATAAAAAAATAGGGGGTCATTTCATTACAAATCTTAAAAATATGATGATAAATATAATATTGAAGCATTACCAGTTATCATCTGTGGTGGTTTGAGTAAGAATCGCCTCCATAGGCTTCTATGTTTGAATGCTTAGTCATCAGGGAGTGGCACTGTTTTAGAGGGATTAGAAGGATTAGGAGGTGTGGCCTTGTCGGAGGAAGTGTGTCACAGGGGGTGGGCTTTGAGGTTTCAAAATCCCACACCAGGCCAGAGTCTCTCTCCTGGCCCAAGGATCAGGATGTAGCTCTCACACTGCTCCAGGGCCATGTGTGCTGCCAGGCTCCCCACTACGATGGTCATGGACTAAACCTCTGAAACTGTAAGCAAGCCCCCAACTCAATGCTTTCTTTTATAAGAAAGATCATAGTGTCTCTTCACAGTGATAGAACAGTGACCCAATACGTTGATAATTTTTAAAGGTGTGTGTGTGTGTGTGTGTGTGTGTGTGTGTGTGTGTGTGTAAGTATAGTTATGTAGGTACATGTGTGCTGCAGTGTGCTTGTAAAGGTCAGAGGACAATCTCAGCCATCAGTTTTTGCCTTCTATTTTGTTTGAAGCAGGGTTGTTCCTTTGTTGTTTGATGCTGTGTGTACCAGGCTAGCGGGCCTTTGGGCTTCCCGTCTCACGATAGGAGCCCTGGGATAAGACATGCTCCCACCACTGGACCCAGCTTCACACGGGGTGTGGGCATTCACACTTACGTCCACACACTGTGTGGCACGTACATTATCCACTGAGCTATCTCTCACCTCTTGTTTTATATTTTGAGACAGATCTTGCTATGTAGCCCAAGCTAGCCTTGAATTTGAGGCTATTGTTTGGTTGGAGCCTCCAGCGTGCCCCTGCATGGTCCTAGAAACCCCATCCCCCAACCCCCTCTCTCCAAACTCTGCTACTCAGAGAGTCTCTGAACAAAAGAAAGGTGCCGAAAGCCCAGTTCCTCATTCTTGGTGACTATTGCAGCTTCCTCTCCCGAAGTCGTCTGCCGCCCAAGTCCCCCACTTAAATGCTCAGCTTTTGACCAGACTTGAGCACAAATCCAGCTTGTGGTGGACACGTCATCACCCTTCACCTACACTCTATAAAACTTTCCTGCCCTGGCCTGGGTGCACAACTTCTCTGGCCTCCATCTCTGGGACCTGAGAACACGCCCAGGAGTTGCTTTGCTGGATATACCTGTTGCTGTGCTTTCTCAGCTGGGCTTGACCCAGCTTACTGCATTGGCGGAGAAACTTATTATGGAGGTAGGGGGAGGGGGAGGCAAGAAAACCTATGAGTTTTATTTGCTTTCCTTATTGCTGTGACAAAATACAAAACAACTTGAAGAAGGAAGGGTTAATTTGTGCTACCGTCCTCCGTCATGGCAGAAGAGTCACAGCGGGAGAAACAGGAACCGGCTGATCACATGGTCAGGAAGCAGCGAGAGGTGAGTGTTGGTGCTCAGCCTGCCTGCTCCTTTTCATGTATTCTGAGGTTCCAGCCCATGGGGATGGTTCTGTCTACATTTAGGGTGGGTCATCCCTGCTCAGTTAAACCTTTCTAGAGACAGACTCACCCATGTTGACCTTATAGCTGGATAAGTTGATTGTGAAGATTATTGTCACAGTTATCCTCCAGCCCCTGCCTCTGAGGGCTGAGGTTATAGGCATGTGACACCACTCCCAGGGCTGTCTGTATATTGTATTTATCCTCCAGCAGTGGCTGTGACCTTCACTTTAAAAACACTGCTTTAGAGCAGGCTGTGGCCAGGGTGTCTGTGGCTCCAGGGTCAGGAGGCTGAGATGGAGACCCACTTCCAGCTTTGAGCTCAGGGCTGGTTGAAGGTCCTGGGACATAGGGTAGGGTGGCTAGGACCTGTTTCCTTCCCAGTCATCTCAGAGGGAAACTGCTCCCCCTTGTACCTAGGGAAGCGAGACTCCTGGGAGAGGAGAGTCTCGGGGAAGAACCTAAATTCTGTACCAGGGCGTTGGTCTGGGGGAGGGTAGAGAGCAGCCTGTGGTCCGGAAGTCACCGGTGTGATGGTGACAATGCACCCATGCACCCTCTGGCCTAGATCAGACCTCGGCTGCACCTGACTCCGGTGGGAGAGGCTCCTCACAGTAACAGAAACTGCCCATGTGTAAATGCTGCTGACTGCTTCCTGGTTTCCTGCTTCCAGAACATTAGGTCTGGGAAGCTGATCCCTGGCCCACCTACTGTGTGTTGAAGTTACAGAATCCACTGCTGTCTTTTCATGCAATAGAGGGTGGGGGACCAGGAGGGACCCAGGCATCATGTGAGCTCAGCAAACACTACCTCTGAGCTGCACCCCTCACACATTCCTGCCTTTCTTAAGAGCTGTATTTCCCTGCTTCAGGGTTGGAAGGTCAAGATAAAATCTCACTCTTTCATACCCCTGGCGAACTCCTACTCAGCCCTGATAACCTGACCCCCCCATATGGGTCCCTGGATTTCCTCCTAGCCATAGGCAACAGCTCTCCTCTTTTCCTCCTTTTCACTGACCTGGGCTTGCAGCTGCCTAGTGGGACTTCTCTCGAAATGTATGAAATACCATAGGATTTGTCGGTCCAAATAAAATGAAGCCTGGTGCCAAGGCTTGAAGCCCCAGAGGCTAATAAACCATTTTCAGGGTTGGCGGGACACTGCCTGTGCCTCCAGAGGGACACCGAGGTGGGGGAAGGTCCATCGAGGCAGCGTGACACTTCCACTGCCTGGCAAAAGACAGTCTTCTGAGTCTTTGCTTCTTCGTTTTGGGGAAGCGCCCCCAAGCCAAAGCCCCTGATTGTCCTGGGCTCTTCTGAGCACTTGTCAGTAGCCCCTCCCTCCTGTTAGCCTGGCTTGCAGGAGAGGCCACACCCTGACCCCTTTTTATTATCTTAGCTCACTGTGTTGCGGAAGACTTATTTCCCCTTTGGGGCCTTCTTCTGAACTGTGGTCTTCTGAGGTCATGGATGGTCTCACTGATCTTAGCATCCAAAGGCTGAGTCTGGGCTTTCTAACAACAGGGCCAGGAGTAAGGCTTCAGTTCGTCTCTGAGTCTCAGTTTCCTGCCAATACAAGGGAAATATAGCTTATATTGTTATATATGCAAGGGAGAGAGAACACTGACTTTTTAAAAAAAGATTTTATTTGTAATTACGTGTGTATGTGTGTGGGGGTATGTAAGTATGTTCATGTGAGGAGCCAAACCCTCTGGAGCTGGAGTCAGGTCTTGTGAGCATCTTGACTTCAGTGCAGGGTCCTTGGGAAGAACAGTGTGTGCACTTAGCTGCTGGGCCATCTTCCCGGTCCCCATAACATTGCTCTTGTGTTGACTCAGCAATCCTGGCCTGAACCAAGCCACTGCCTGTTGATTGCATAACACTACAGTCAGGTCATCGAGGAAGACAGACAAGGCAGGGCTTGTTTGGGAAAGGATGTCCCCACGGGAGGGGACTCTCATGTAGGAGTGAGAGCTGAAGTCTGTTCACATACTGGAGTAGTTAAAAAGCAAACTTTTTTATTTGGCTGTAGTTGGTTAGAGCTTAGGGGTAGCAAGGGAGAGAAGGTGAGCAATGAGCCCAGTGATAAATGCCTCCCTTTGTTGGGCACCACTGGGTGGATGGAGGGGAGCAGGCAACAGTCTAGAAAAAAACACATTGCGTGCATTTCTGAGATAAGCGTGGTTTAACCAAAATGGAGGAGCTTTTACAAAATGGCGCATGGCTGACGGTATCAGTGCCTTTTGTCCTGATTATTGTAATGTTGGGTCACCATCAAACAGTCGCTGCAGCTCCGTTCTTCTACCATAGCACCCAAACATGCTAGATGCTAGCTCCAGCCTCCCTCGGAGCTGGGACATGGGCATATGATCCAATCTGAGGGAACAGAACTTGAATAGGAGTGTGTAGGAAGTGTCTGGGAATGTTTTTCTCTATAATTAGGGGAGAGAAAGACAGGAGAGAGAGAGAGACAGATAGACAGACGATAGACAGACAGAGACTTTAGACACTGTCATGGAAAGAGGAGGGAAGCTTGGGGCCACGGCCTCTATCTTGTGACCATGAGGAAAGAGCTAAGGTTAAAGTCAACACAATGAATGCTCTGCCCCCAGCCTGGGACCTTCTACTCTACAAGACTCTGTCAGATCAGATCCAAAATGTCTTCATTATGAAGGTGACTTGTAGTCAGGTATTCTGGTTCTAGTGAATATATGATCGTGGACATTTATAGGTAGTCACTGTTAAAAGACAGTGACAGGACCAAGTGCCAAGGCCCTTGAAAGAGTGTCCTCTGCTCCCAAGCCCCGCCTCACACACTGCCCAGGAAAGAGCAGGCAGAGTGGGGAAGAATAAGGCACAGGACTGGAGGAGTGGCTCAGTGGTAGAGTGCTTGCTTGAGGATGCATGAAGCCCTCAGTTCCATCCTCAGCTCTGCAAAAAAAAAAAATTAAAAAAAAAGATAGAGGGCTGTTGAGGTGTTGAGGTGGTAAAAGGCACCTGTTGCCAAGCCTGATGACCTGAGTTTGGTCCATCAATCCGGCAAATTGTTCTTTGACCCCTACCTGTGTGTGCATACACTCACAAAAAGGAGAGTGTAATACATTTTTTCTAGTACAAAGGTAGAGAAGGAGACAGAGTCAAGTCACAGCGAATGAGCTCATGTCTGCAGGCTGATTCCGTTTTGTCTCATCTTAGCCATAGTCATTGTCTGGGCAGCTGGTCCCCTTCATGGGAACAGGGTGCACTGGCTTTGATCACTGGCACTCACCAGTATTTCTTCCTAGCTTTGCTCCCCTACTTCACTCTTAGGTTGGAGACCCGAGTTGCTGAGAACTGGGGGTGGGGGGTGGGGTGGGTTCTGCCTCTTCTGTTTCCAGCTAGTTTTGTGCCCTCCTCTCAAATAAATGTGTGGAGAGAGACAGAGAGAGAGAGAGAGAGAGAGAGAGAGAGAGAGAGAGAGAGAGAGAGAGAGAATGTTTCAGGTTCTGTGGACAGAGGCATATCTGAAAAGGTAAGAGAGGAAGGGAGCAGGCTGAGATGGTGATGGAGCTGAACCCTTGACCAGCAGCAACACACGGGAAAGCTTGCCCTGCACTTTGTCTGGGCAGCACAGCAGAGATGACCCTGTTGATGAGAGCACAGGTGAGCCAGCCCTGAGAAAGTGAGCATGGGAGACCCGGCCCCAGCCCCCACCTCCCACATGCTGGCGTGGGCTGGGGAGAGAAGCCCTCCCTTCACCCTGTCCCTCAATGTCTAAGACAAATGGGAGAGTTGACCCTGAGGTAACAAGAGTGGGAGAGCCACCCTTGCTCCCCACAACCTGAAACTCTCGGGAGAGCAGGCCCTGCACTTCTGCCAGGGCAGCACAGGAGACCTAACCCTGTTAGTGCACATGCGGGTGAGCCAGTCCTGAGGTTGTGAACATGGGAGAGCTCTTCCCACTTCACATCTATCTTGTTGTGGCATGGGCAGGGGAACGATGCCCTCCTGCCTGCCTGTCAATGCCTGAGGCAGGTGGGAGAGCTGGTCCTGGGGTCACAAGTGTGAGCCATCCCTGACTCCCACCAGCTGCAGCACTGGGGAGAGCAGGCCCCGCACCTTGCCAGGACAGCACAACAGAGCCAACCCTGCTAGCGCAGGTGTGGGTAAGCCAGCCCCAAAATTGTGAGCATGGGAGAGCTGTCCCCATTAACAATCCATCTTGTGGTGGCATGGGCAGGGTAGAGTTGCCCTCCCCCTACTTACCCATCAACCCCCTGGGGCAGGAGGGAGAGGAGGTCCTGTGGTCATAAGAATGAGAGAGCCAACCCTGTTAGGGCAGGTGTAGGTGAGCCAGCCCCAAAGTTGTAAGCATGGGAGGGCTGTCCCTATTTCACACCTGGCAGACCAACCCTACAGCTGCCCAGGCCAAGACCCAAGGTTATGACTTGGCCCGCCCGTCATCTACCCCATCTATGATCTGCTGGAGCATGTGAAGGGACCTGACCTGCAGACCCAAAGCTACAGTATCTCCACAACACAGGACCACAACAGGACATCCAGGAGGAGTCCCAGTAAGGGCCCAGCATTGATAGGGTAGTAGAAGCCAGAGGCTCTGAACCAGACAATGACTCTTGCCAATGAACACTTGCAAGTAAAGCGATATGGACACAGGGGCCACAGAGTGAATCACTGTGTCACTCTGCAGCTTACATGACAAGACTTTTAAGTTTTTCCTCGTTTTTATTTTATTCTCCTTTTTTCTCTTAAATTTTGTTATATCTGGGGGGTATATGGGGCAGAGGGTGGATGCAAAGAGACGGGGAAATGAATGGGACCAAGATACATGATGTAAATGACACATATAAGTAAATAAGAAAGAAATTTTTATAAATAATTTTCAAAAAAGAAAGGAAGGGAGGGAGGGAGAAAGAGAGAGAGAGAGAGAGAGAGAAAGAAAGAAAGAAAGAAAGAAAGAAAGAAAGAAAGAAAGAAAGGGGAGGGAGAGAGAGAAGGGGGATGGGAGGGGAGTCTGGCTTGCGAGTCCCTCTAGATTCCTATCTTGCCTCATGACCCCCCCGCCTTGCACATGCTTCCACGTGTGGCCACCCACCATACTGTGGTGTGTTAGGGAGGATTCTCGCCAGATACTGAGCTGACAGAGCTCCTGGGCTCTCAGCCTCCACAGCATAAATAACCTACTTTTCTTCATGAAGTAGCCAGCCTCCGATGGTTGTGATACCAACAGCAGACTAAGCAGTGTCAAAATGCATTTCAAGGATCTAAGAGTGCTTTTCCTACGGCTTTCTGGGGCCGTCTGACTCTAGCTTGAGCTTTGCCCTTGTTCATACAGTCCAGAGTTTCCCTTGCGGTCATTTCCGCCTAGCTGTCTCTTGGCCAAAGTCATCGTCTGGGCCCAGGTTCACTTCTCCTTCTGTGTGCTCAGCCTCAGGAGTGGTGTCGGTAAGTATCTGATGTAACAAGCTGATGTGATTTGTCATGTCACCTTCCTTCTCTCACTTCCTGCGCTCTGGTGACCATCCTGACCTGACGTGGGGCCTGTCTGCCCCACCCGGCTTTCATTTGCACTTTCACAGCCTGTTTCCCTTCCCGGTGCTCTGTCCCAGCCACGCCCTCACACCTGCCTCACCAGATCAGAAGTGACATCTCCCAGCCACCTTCCATTGCTGTGACCATTGTGGGAGACCAGCTGGGAGGCCGGCTCCCACATTTTACCCCAGGGTACTCTTGAGAGAGGGATAAGAGATTTAGATAGAAGGATAGAGGGGAGAGAAGGAGATAGAAACACAGGATAGCCTCGGAAGGGCCTGGATCCCAATTCACCAGCCCCTTCTGTCTCTTCTAAAGGGCTTTTTATAGAAATGCCAAGGGGTGGAGCAAAGACCTCTCCCTAGCTCAGCCAAGTGTAGACCCTTCCAATCACCTAGAAACCATGCACATGGTCTAATGCAGCTCTGCTGGGTAAAGCAAGCTCAGCTCTCACTAGGAAACCTTTGTGGGCCTCCCCAATACTTTTTATGGATCCTAACAATAACTTACCCCCCCATCTCCTTTGCTATTTGATGCAGGGGTGAAGGGAGGGCTTCTCTCCCCAGCCCACGCCAGCATGTGGGAGGTGAGGGCTGGGGCCGGGTCTCCCATGCTCACTTTCTCAGGGCTTGGTCACCTGTGCTCTCATCAACAGGGTCATCTCTGCTGTGCTGCCCAGACAAAGCACAGGGCAAGCTTTCCCGTGTGTTGCTGCTGGTCAAGGGTTCAGCTCCATCACCATCTCAGCCTGCTCCCTTCCTCTCTTGTCTCTTCAGACATGCCTCTGCCCACAGGACTTGAACTATTCTCTCTCCCTCCCATGAACTGCCATGGGAATGAATCGGGCCTGGCAGTTCGCCTTTCCTTAGTGGGTTCCTGCTGTGTTTGTCAGGGTTCTCCAGAGACACAGCACTAATAGTGTATCTATGCCTGTCTAGAAAAGATGAGCATGGCTCATAGGATGATGAAAGGTAGGATGATTCATACAGCAATCCTCTGCAGGCTGGCGACCTCAGGATGCCGACTGATAGGCTCTGTGTTTGGAATCTCAGGTTTCGCCTGAGGCTTACATTAAGGGTCTGCCTGTCAGCTGATGGGCTTCTGAGAGTGGATCCCTTATAGATATGCTAACACAGAAAGGGGCAGTCTCACGGGGTCCCACGCCCTAGACAAAGAAGTAGAGGCAGCCAGGCGGTGGTGGCGCACGCCTTTAATCCCAGCACTTGGGAGGCAGAGCCAGGGGGATCTCTGTGAGTTCGAGGCCAGCCTGGGCTACAGAGTGAGTTCCAGGAAAGGCTTCAAAGCTATGCAGAGAAACCCTGTCTTAAACAAACAAACAAACAAACAAACAACAAACAAACAAAAAGAACTAGAGGCAAAGAACTGTGTGGTGGTATTGTGTTTCCTGAAATATTGTGCAAGCTAATAAACTTATCTGGGGTCAGAGACAGAACAGCCACTATATTAAACATAAAGGATAGGCACTGGTAGCACATGCCTTTAATCCTAGCATTCCAGAGGCAGAGGTCTACCTGGATCTCTGTGTGTTCAAGGATACAGCCAAGCATGGTGACTCACGCCTTTAATCCCAGGGAGTGATGGCAGAAAGCAGAAAGATATATAAGGCGTGAAGACCAGAAACTAGAAGCTTTTAGCTGGTTAAGCTTTCAGGCTTTAGAGCAGCAGTTCAGCTGAGATTCATTCTGGATGAGGCTTCCAGTCTGAGGAAACAGGATCAGCTGAGGAACTGGCGAGGTGAGGTAGCTGTGGTTGTTCTGCTTCTCTGATCTTTCAACATTCACCCCAGTACCTGGCTTCAGGTTTGATTTTATTAATAAGACCTTTTAAGATTCCTGCTACAGAACTGAGTATAAGAGAGGGATCCTAGGGATGAGCCCATAATTGGTTATTCAATACCAAGTGGTCAGCCCTGAAATCATGTACACACAAGACACACTGAATGGGCCAAGCAGGTTGTATGCATATATTTATGCATACACATACACACACACACACACACACACATACACACACACATACACACACACACACACACACACACACACACACGCACGCATACATACACACACACGCACGCATACATACACACACGCACACATACACACACACACACACACACACGCACACATGTATATCAGTAATAATAAAAGAAAAAGCGGCACCACCAATTTGAGCGGGAGTAGGAGTCAGAGGTAGCAGACACAGGTGTTAGAAGAAAGAGAAGGGGGAAAATGATGTCATTATATTTATATTTTAGTTTAAAAATTTGTAGTAATTTAAAAAAAGAAGTAAGTGGGTCCTGAGAACTTGGACGCAATCAACGGGTTGACCCATTGATGAGTTCCTAATTGAGCAGGCCATTAGGCGGGGTCCGGCTGGAGAAAGGTCCCTGGGGCACCCCTTTGAAAGGTATGTCTTCTTATTCCTGGGCCCTTCTTTCCGACTCTGTCACCTTCCATAAGGGGAGCAGTGCTAAGGCACTTGGACTGAAATGTCTGAATCTGTGAGCCAAGACAAACTTTTTTACTTCTCAATTTGTCTAAGTATTTGATCACAGAGATGTAAGGATATCTGATATATTTATTGGCTTAGCCCATATCTGGAAGTCTCACTCTGCGTGTATTTTGTCCCATTCTGAAGATCTGAGGACCCAAAAATGCAGAGAGAGAGAGAGAGAGAGAGAGAGAGAGAGAGAGAGAGAGAGAGAGAGGAGCGCAAATCTGCCCGCCCAGGGTTCTGTATTCCTTAATTTAATCGACTGAATTCCTAAAGTTAACTGTCACGTTTCTGGCTCCTCTACAGCATGTGGATATGATTCAGTTCTGGCCAATAAGAAATGGGAGGTGTCCTTGCTAGTTTTGTATCAACTTGACACACACTAAAGTCATCTGAGAGGAGGGAAGGGCAGTTAAGAAAATGCCTCCATAAGTTCCAGCTGTAAGGCATTTTCTTACTTAGTGATTGATGGGTCCAGAAAGCAGGCTGAGCAAGCCATGAAAGCAAGCCAGTAAGCAGCACCTCTCCATGGCCTCTGCTTCAGCTCCTGCCTCCAGGTGCTGTGGGATGGTCTGTATGTTAAATGTGCTGCTCTGATTGGTTAATAAATAAAACACTGATTGGCCAGTAGCCAGGCAGGAAGTATAGGCAGGACAAGGAGAGAGGAGAATTCTGGGAAGTGGAAGGCTGAGTCAGAGAGACCATGCCAGCTGCTGCCATGAGAAGATGTTAAGATACCGGTAAGCCACCAGCCACGTGGCAACTTACAGATTAATAGAAATGGGTTGACTTAAGATGTAAGAACTAGATAGTTAGAAACCTGAGCCATTAGGCCAAACAGTTTAAATAATATAAGTCTCTGTGTGTTTACTTGGTTGGGTCTGAGTGGCTGTGGGACTAGCGGGTGAGAGAGATTTGTCCTGAGGACCAGGAAAACTCCAGTCACGTCCAGGTTCCAGCCTGTTTGAGTTTCTGCCCTGACTTCTTCAATGAGGAACTATGATGTAGAAAGAAAGCCAAATAAGCCCTTTCTTCCCCAAATTGCTTTTGGTCATGGTATTTCATTGCAGCAATAGAGACCCTAAGACAGGAGGTATCAAGGAAATTAAAAAAAAAAAACTTGCACAAGAAAAGCTTTAATACACTGAAGAAAGACATTGAAGAAGACACCAGAAGATGGAAAGATACTCTATGTTCATGGATTAGTAGGATTAAGGTTGTGAAAATGGACATTTTGCCAAAAGCAATCTGCGGGTTCAGTGAAATCCCCATCAAAATTCCAATGCAACTCTTCACAAAAATTGAAGTTTTTTTTCAGTTCCCAGCACTACATCAGGCTATTGACAACTGCCTGTAACTCCAGTTCCAAGAGGCCTGAAACCCTCTGGCCCCTCAGGGCACCTGTATTTATGTGGTACACATAAACTCATATGTATATAGACATACGTAATACATATGAATTAAAAAATAAATCTAAAACAACAACAAAACTACTGGAGGTAACACCATCCCTTGATGTCTAGTTATATTACCAAGTGATTAAACACAGCTTGGTACTGGCGTAAAACAGGGAAAATGATCAATAGAATAGAACTCAGGACCCAAATACAAGTTCCTGCTCCTACAGCCACCTGGCATTTGACAAAGAGACCCAAAATACACACTGGAGAAAAGACAGCATCTTCAACTTCAACAAATGGTGCTGCTCAAGCTGGATAGCCACACGTAGAAGAATGAAATCAGATGCTTACCTCTCGCTTGGCAAAACTCAACTCCAGGTGGATCAAGGACCTCAGCATGAGACCTGATACCCTGGAGTCTAAGCACAATTCATTTTATAGATGCAGGAAATGACTGTCTAAACAGCACAGACATTTGACAAATGGGACCACATGTGACCTCACAGCACCTGTGACAGCAAGCACACGGCCTACAAATGATCAAGCCAGCCAAAATTCCAGTGCGCATGGGGGAAGGGATCAGGAAGTCCCATCCCTAGTTGAGGAGATATTGGCAACTGTGAGCTTCTGGGGGAGGGAGAACCTGTTTTCTTCAAGGATTCTGCCTCTGAGAGACTGCCTATGCTCCAGTAGATTGTCCTACACACACACACACACACACACACACACACACACACACACATACCGGCAGCACTAAGTGGGCTTGGTGGGTTTTCTAAAACATCTGAAATTGGAGGGGAATGTGATGGAGGGGAATAGCACATGGCATACATATATGAAATTATCAAACAATAAAAAGAATATACAGCTCACTAAGCTTGCAAGAATGGGAGGCACATGGAAGATGCCCTCTGCCTTGTCTCTGGAGAAAGGAAAAAAGGAATGGGAAGGACTCCCCGTGTCGGTGCATGGTCGGCCCTAGACTCAAGGTCACATCTCCCATTGAGATCAATGACTTCTGCCAGGTGGCGGTGGCACATGCCTTTAATCCCAGCACTTGGGAGGCAGAGGCAGGAGGATCTCTGTGAGTTCCAGGACAGCTTAGTCTCCAAAGCTAGTTTCAGGACAGCCAAGGCTGTTACACAGAATCTCTGTCTTAACATTAAAAAAAAAGGAGGAAGAACGAGAGAGAGAGAGAGAGAGAGAGAGAGAGAGAGAGAGAGAGAGAGAGAGAGAGAGAGAGACTAATGACGTCTGAACGGGGTAAATGGGGTGAGAATATATTGCAGGGTTTTGTTGATATTTGCATCCTTTACAAAGCCTAGTTTTGGAATAGCTGAGAAAACGGTCAGTGTTATTTTTAGGTGTTGTTTTCCTGGAGATTTTCAAGAGCAAATGTGATATTTTGGGTTATGTCTAGGTCAATGGAATGTAGGAAGATATGGACTGTGAGATGCTTGTTATAGACTAGTGGTCCACAGGGGGAGTAAAGACTGTAGCCTGCACACATGCCCACTGCAGGCCTTGCCTTCTGTCCCTTGTGGGGAGTACAGTGTAAGCACATGGCCTGTGTGTTTTATGATGCCTTTCTCAGGATCTGTGTTCATCCTTAATTTTCTTGAAATCCTTTTCTTTCTTCCTCTTGAAAAATACATTCTAAAATGTAGTTTCTTGTATCACCCATCACGAAAAAAATGTGTTCCTTTTTCATGATTGGTAGCTCACACAGACAAAAAGAGCATCCTGTATCACATTTTTGTGGATCAAGCTCATTTTACAAGGCTTCATCCTAAACATCAAGCTAGATAATTGATTATTTGCCTGCTTATTAACAACTTAACTGGGATTCTTTCATTAATAAAAGCTGATGGAGTTACTGTGGTAGTGTGTGCCTGTAATCCCAGCATTCTGTGGACTTAGACGAGGGCACCGGCATTTGAGACCAGTGTAGGCTAACTACATGGGAGTTCAAGGCCAACCTGGGCTACAAAGCAAGGTCCTGTCTCGAAAGACTAAAGGAGAAGATTTCAGTGGGGTTGCGGGCATAGCAAACAAACAAAGAATGAATGAATTGGAAATGGGTCTATGAAGAGAAAGACTGTCTATCTTGTCTGCCCACTGAATAATCATTTTCTGTAGGTTCCAGAAGTTTTGGATCTTTTGGGGAGCATTCATCTTACACTGCTCTGCCCTCCAGCATTCCCTGCCTCTCACCAGCTCCTTCCACTGAGCTGTAGTAGGAACACACTATGCTTATGTCCTCCAAAGTCCCTAGATAAAGTTGCTTTCCACCCACCTGTTCCTGGGCACCACTCTTCTCCCCCACTACCACCCGGAGCCTGCACAGGTTCTCTGAACAGATTAACCCCCAGCATGTGCAATGGTTAGTACTGTCAATTTGACGAACCCTAGAATCACCCCTGGATATAAACCTCTGAGCATGTCTGTGAGGAAGTTTCTAGATTAGGTTAATTGAATCCAGAAAACTACTTTGAATATGGACAGCACCATTCCATGCGGGACCTCAGAGAAGCTCTGAGGGGCCTAAGAAACCCAGGGAGGCCCAGGGGTAACCAGCACTGAGGGCAGGGAAGTGTGCGGTGGCCTGGGGCTTGCTCGGATCCTGCCCTGGGATGCCCCTCGGAGTTGCAAGACCTCTCTGACTCTGGGCAACAACAGGATACCTGAGATGAGTCTCAGCAATAATTCAGTATTTATGATTCTTCAGAAATGAGAAAACTTGAACCAGATCAATGACTCATTGCAATAAGTATTTGCACGGAAAGCTGTTGGGCAAAAATATATATATACTGTGTGACACATGGCAGTTTGCCATGCTACTTTGATGAACAAATGTGCGATGAAGAGGGAGGAAGGATGTCGGAACAGAGCAGCCTGTGCACAGATAGAGGCAGATTTAGAGACACAATGGCAGCAACAGGTGTGTGAGCGTGGCTTTGGTGAGTGAGGGAACATGTCGTTGCCCAGTAGGGCCAGCAGGGTGATATGCAGCAGCCTTGAGCTTGTGCAGGCTCTGCCCCCGAATTTGCTGCTTAGCTGCATGATGGCCCTAGCTCTGAGCAACTACAGGATGTCTGAGATGGAGAACGTTTCATTTTCTGGATTGGGCCTCCTTGAAAGACCTTTATGGTCTGTACTGCCACCAGAGACCATGGTGATGTCCTTGGTCTATCTTACCACTGGAGGAAATATGGATATATGTGGCCTAGGCTGCTGCCCGAGGCCCTATTGATATCTGTGGTCCATGCTGCCACCCAAGGCCATGTCATTTGTCTGTGGTCTGTTACTTTCCTCCAGAGGCCATGTGGATGTCCGTGGTCTGTGCTCCCGCTTGAGACCATGTTGATATTCATGTTCCCCTGCTGCTGTTGGAGGCCATGAGGATATCTGTAGTCTGTGCTTTGGTCTAGGACTGTATTGATGTTTGTTGTCTGTTCGCTGCTGGTGGCCGAGTTGAGATCTGTGGTCTGTGCTTGCCATTGGAGGCTGTGTGGTTGCCCCTGGTCTGTGCTCCCATTGGAGGCTGTATTGGTGTCCATGGTCCGTGCTGTCACCAGAAACCATGTGACCGTCCATGATCTGTGCTGCCACTGTTGGTTACAGACAGGGAAGCTTCTTCTACAGTGGGTATCCATGACTGTAGACTCACAGTTGAGAATAAGAGACAATTGAAGGTTTCTGTGACCACCCTTGTCCCCTCCCAAAGAAACAGTCTACACAGGAAACCATTGAAGAGAGCCCTTAAAAATTGTGATAAGGATGCTCCTCACAGTTGAGGGCTTCTGGCAGGGTGGGTGGGGAGGACTCAGTTTTCTTTAAGGGACGGGACACTGAGAGTTGACCATGCTCCAGTGAGTAGATGGCCAACACAAATTGGACTTGATGTATTTTTGTTGTTGTTGTTGCGGAGGGGCAAAGGGTGGATCGGGGTGCATTGTGTGAAATTCCCAAATAATTATTAAATATATTACATTGGGGAGAGAGAGAGAGAGAGAGAGAGAGAGAGAGAGAGAGAGAGCAAGCTTAGCACCAGCGTTTATCTCTCCCTCTGCTTCCTGATTGTAGATGCCACGTGACCAGCTGCCTCACACTCCTGCAGTCAGGCTACTTTAAACCTTCAAATTGTGAGCCAAACAAACCCCTCTTCCTTAAGTATCTTGTCACAGCAATGAGGAAAGTAACAGACACAGCATTCACAGGGGACAACAGGTCCAACAGCGAACAGCCCTAAGAAGACCTAGCTCATGCTGCTTCTGCTCTGCCAGCAGCCTTGAGGCACTGATACAAGACATCCAGATTTCCTGAGCCAGCCTGTGAGAAAGTGTAAGATGCTGCCAGGAAAGGCCCAGCTGGGGTATGGCTCGGGCTCCAAATTCAGCCACGTGCCACCTCACCTTCCCAAGCTCCCCAAGTCATCATCACACAGAACATGAGTGAACCAGGTGGGTTGGTGTAGCACGAATCTTAAAAGTTCTAATTGATAAAATCAAACCTGGAGCTGGGTATTGGGGTGAACTCTGGAAGATCAGAGAAGCAGAACAAGCCACAGCTACCTCACCTCACCAGTTCCTCAGCTGATCCTGTTTCCTCAGACTGGAAGCTTCTGAGTCCTCATCCAAATGGGTCTCAGCTGAACTGCTGCTCCAAAGCCTAAAAGCTTAACCAGCCAAATGCTACTAGTTTCTGGTCCTCATGCCTTATATACCTTTCTGCTTTCTGCCATCATTCCCTGGGATTAAAGGCTCACTTCTTGGGATTAAAGGCGTGTGTCACCATGCCTGGCTGTTTCCAATGTGGCCTTGAACTCACAGAGATCCAGAGGGATTTCTGCCTCTGGAATGCTAGGATTAAAGGTGTGAGTGCCACCATTTTCTAGCCTCTGTATCTAGTGGCTGTTCTGTTCTTTGACCCCAGATAAGTTTATTAGGGTACACAATATTTTGGGGGAACACAATACCACCACAGTTTGGAGTGGGAAAGTAACCAGAGATCCCTTCTGCTAGTCATCTGTGTAGCCTCTCTTCCTTGCAAAGGACTACTGTGCCCTCTTAGCCTGGGCTGTCCTCCCTTCTCAGTGACTCCACCCCACTCTTCAAGCCTCATCTTGAATGCTGTCTCTTCTGGTAAAACCACTGTGGAATTTCGCCGGGAAGGAAGGATTTATTTTGGCTCAGGTTTCAGATGGTTCCTGACATTGTCACTGTGGGCTATAGAGAGCAACACAATGACTGTCAAGGTGGGGCCAGAAGGGGAGGCATGGGAGTGCCCACATCCACGCATTTTCTCATTTCCCCTGGGATGGTAGGTGCACCTACACTCAGGGTAGCTTTTCCCTCTCAGCAAACACTTCCTGACTCTCAGAGGCCTGTCTCCCGCGTCATTCTAAATTCCTTTCATATTTATCAACACACAGCATGCAACAGGCAGGCAAGTGGAGGTCAGAAGACAAGCTGTAGGAGTGGGTTCTCTTCCTCACCAGGTGGGGCATGGGGATAGAACACATCATCAGACTTGGCCGCAGGCGCCTTTACCTCCTCAATGTCTTGCTGGCCCTTGGGTCATTCTAAATCCAATTAAGTTGACAATGAAAATTAATTGTCACACTATCTTTTTTTTTTTTTTTTTGGTTGTGGGACTAGGTGGAGGGTGGGGACAGGACTGGAGAGATGGCTTAGCACTTAAGAGTGCTGGTTGCTCTCTGAGAGGATGTGGGTTCAGTTCACAGCATTCACAAGGTGGTTCAGTCACAAGGGATCTGAAGCCCTTTCCTGGCCTCTAAGGGCACTAGGCACATGGTGCACAGACAGACATACAGGCAACCCCCCCCCCCACAAAACTAACAGAAAGAACAAACTAGAGGTGTGTGTGTGTGTGTGTGTGTGTGTGTGTGTACACACTACATATTTAAAGCCTGTGTCGAGCTTTGGTCTGTCTACCCGCTGTCACATAAGACTGTTTGAGATGATGTAGCTGTAGATGGTGGATCCTCCACTTCTCTGAGTCAGCTACCATTGAATGAGTCTAGAACACTCCAAAGGCCCGTGGGTTAAAGCTTGCTCTCTAGCATTCTGCTTTGAGGAGTGGAGGAGCCTCTCTGAGACAGGCCTGGGATCTTTAGGCTGTTGGAGCATGCTCTTCAAGGGAGACTGTGAACCAATTAGCCCCTCGGTCCTTCTCATTCTTACTTTCTGGTCATGAGATGAACACATTTCCTCCCTCATTGGCTTCTTCCAGGGGCCCTTACCCAAGGTCTCAAAGCAACAGAGCCACGGAATCATGGACAGAGACCTCCAAAATGTGACCCCAAACACACTTTGTCTAATTTTATCATCACAAACATTTGTAATAGTGACAGAAAGTTAACATGAGCCACGGACCATAGGGCATATGTAGAATGACCTAGAACAAAAGTTGGATAACTTAGCCTATCCTGACTAATGGAGTGCCAACACCCTTCCAATAAACTCTTTTTGCCTAAATATAGTCAATATTTTTGCACTTAATGGCATAAATAATACTCTATCAGCACTCTGTCATTTCCTCCTAGATTTTACTTACTAATCTTCTCTCAACAGTTTCAAGCAACTTGACTATAAAGACTATTTTTTTTTTTTTTTTTTGGTTTTTCGAGACAGGGTTCCTCTGTGTAGCTTTGCGCCTTTCCTGGAACTCACTTTGGAGACCAGGCTGGCCTTGAACTCACAGAGATCCACCTGGCTCTGCCTCCCGAGTGCTGGGATTAAAGGCGTGCGCCACCACCGCCCAGCAAGACTATTTTTAAAAGTTTTTATTATATTAATTTATTTTGTGTATGTGGGAGAGGATTAGTGGGCCCATGCCACGGCCCAGGCATGGAGGTCAGAGGACAGCCTGAGGCATCAGCAGGAGCTGGTTCTCTTCTACCATGTGGGTACTGGGGCTTGAACTCAGGTCATCAGGCTTGGCACCAAGCATTTTTTTCTGTTGACTGTCTTAGACTGTTAAAGTTCTTCTCTGCAGGGCTGAGCAAATGACTTGCTGTAGGGTGCTTTCTAGTAGGAACAAAGTCCGAGTTTGATCCCCAGCATTTTGTATATATATATACTTTGCTGTCTGCTTCTAAAGCTCTTGCTGCATGCTAGGATGAGAGCCAAAAGTGAATGAAAATGAAAACTTCATGAGTCAACTCGATACTTTCTTTTCAACTGTGGTTTCCTCATCTGTTTTCAAGTGAGTTCTAAGTAAAGGAGAGTTAAAAACACGGTTTGACTTCCATCTTTGGGAAGATGAACGCCACGTGTGTAATACGTGATAGAATCATACTGTTATTATAATTCTAGTCACACTCCAGTGAACCCCTATTTTATGATGAGAGTGGCATGTGTCTATGCTGTCAATCATATTACAGTTCATCCCTCTGTTACAGGAAGTCCACCAGACATGACGACTCAGACACAGTTTATAGATAATTGAAAGTCTTTATTCCATCTGGCTGGGACCACGCTCAAGTATTTGGGTCCTAAGTCTAGAGCAGAGTGTCCAGAACACAGGGTTTTTGAAGGCAGAAACCACGTCCTGGCACCTCACTCGGCAGCTGTAGTGGGGGCTTCTCATAGGCAAGCAATCTGACAGAAGCTGAGATAAGAGGTTAGCAGGAGGAGGTTCTGCACAGGCAAGCAGTTTAACAGAAGCTGAGATAAGTTAGCTGGGCATCTTGACCTTGGGTTCCTAGAATAGAGTTGGGTAATTTTTCCTGGGATTCTCCATCAAGGAGATCAAATTCTAGTTAAACCTAAAATGGCCTCAGCAGGAGGACCCTCTGCACTGTCTGGTCCTGTCACACTCCAAAAAACTTCACTAGGTCCCAAAGAGTAAAGATGTTTGAAATACTGAAACAGTGTTGCTCTCGCCTTTGACAGCTCCTAACCTTTGACAAACACTATCTTTTCACCCCTCATGCCCACCCCACCCCACCCCTGGGCTGGTTTCCAACATCTTACTGGAGACAAAAGGAACAGGAATGCTTTGGAAATCTAGAGTGAATTGTCTGCTGTTCCCAGAGGAATGAATCACCTTCAAATCAGACAAAAGGGCCCCTAGAGGCTGCTGTGGCCCGAAGAGCATGGCAAGGATCCCACTCCTCACTTCTGGTTGTTCCCGAGGAGAAAATGAACACAAGAAGAGCGTGGGGTTAGGGTGTAATGGAGTTAATGTGGGGTGGGGAGTGATCACACTGGTGTGTCTCACTGTGCCTCTTCTCTTTGCAGATGTAGGGTGAGGACTCCAGCTGCCTGGCTGTGTAGTCTCCCAGCTCCCAGGTAGTTCTCTGACTATACATAGAAGGCCAACTGTAGATAGGAGGAGCAGTGCAGTGGAGCCTCCTTGGAGGGTGATCTGGGGCTTTGATTAGCTTGCTCCGAATTCAGCTTTTCATCAGTGTTGGCTGAGACGCTGGGAAATCGTTATCACCTGGCATCTTATCTGGAAATAATTTCTCTACCTTTTCAGAAAGCAGCCAGAAATTGTTAAGAATGCGGAAGCAGGCCAAACAGAGGACCAAGGAAGGCAAACAGGTTCTTACACCCTGGGCACTCTACTGACTTTAGCTTTTCTGTTTGACCACACAGGCTATACGGCATTAAAAGAATGTAATTAGCTAGGCATCCATAGTCCCAGCTGCTCCAGAGGTTTCTATTACATTGATTTTGTGTGTGTGTATGCATGTGTGTGGGCATGTGCCAGTGGCCCAGATGTGGAGGTCAGAGGACAATTTGCAGGAGTTGGTTCTCTCCTTACACCGTATGGGTCCCAAGTTGGATTCAGATAACAGGCTTCTTGGCAAGCACCTTTACCCGCCAAGCCTTCTTGCCAGATAATTTTTTTTTTTTTATTTTGAGGTAGGGTCTCATTAAATTGCTTGGGCTGGCCTAGATAGAATTCACTCTGTGGTCCTGATTTTCTTTTTTAGACAGTTTTTATATGCCTGGCTAGGTTTTTTGTTTGTTTGTTTAACTTAGTAACAAAACAAATCCAGATGAATCCAAGGCTATAAGCCAACACCAGCAGATAGAAGTTGGGGGGCCACTACATCAGACCTGTTAGAGGGATCTCAGCTCTGTGATCAAGTAAGACTCCACCCCTGGCCACCCAGGACCTCCTAAATGAGGTCCCAACCAGGCTTCGGTTATACACAATGCCACAGCACAGAGGCAGCCTCAGGACCCGGCAGGTTAACATCTTTGAAGAGTGGTGAAGGCCCCAAGACCAACTTTTCCTCAGATTCTGGTCTAGAGCCAGCCAGGAGTCAGGGCAAATGGTTCATCTTTCTTCAGGACAGCCAGCTGTGCTCACCAAGAGCCCAGACGTATGTGCATTCTTCAACCCCATAATTTTGCTTCTGGGAATCTGAGTAAGCAGAGATGTCCTCAGCAGTTAATGTGCAGAGAATGCATCTTAAACTGTGTTGGGGAACATCTACTTGTCAGCAAGGGCTTAAAAAGAGTGATGGTAGCAAATGATATTTCTGCGAATATTAGGTAGCCTAAAGATCACGTTTTCAGAGCGTATTTGGTGTCAAGAAAAAAAAAAGAGCACTTACCATAATGCAGCAGCATATTTAAAGAGAGGACAAAGATTAGAGCTGGGACTTGGGGCACATGTCTGTAATCCCAGCTGCTCAGAGGTTTAAAGCAAAATTTCAAGGTCTAGTTGGATCTGGGGATACGTACCTTTAATACTAGTACTTGGGAGGCAGGCAAGTAGTTCTTTGGGAATTTGAGGCCAGCCTAGTCTACATAGCAAGTCTACATATGTACAAGCGGGAGAGCCAGGACTAAATAGAGGGACCCTGTCTCAAAACAAAACAAAAACAAACAACAACACATAATCAACTAAAATCTTTAGAAACTAGAGCCCTGGGCTGGAGTGATGTCACACACCCCTCATTTTTTTCTTGCATCTCATCACTCTTGCATAGATAGTAACCCTAATGCATGCATCCTTTTGCCTTGTGGTTTTATGTTTGCATGTATTTGCATGTGTGTGTGTGTGTGTGTGTGTGTGTGTGTGTGTGTGTCCTTGTGAGTGCTCATGTGTGTGCAAAGGTCAGAGGATAGTTTGCAGCAGTCACTTCTCTCCTTCCACCACGTGGGGCCCGGGGATCAAAATCAGGTCTCACTACTCTCTCTCTCTCTTCTTTATTCTGTGCTTTCAGGACTCACACATGTAGGTGCTCATGAGTCTGAGTTAGCCATCCTTTTTAAGGTCACAGGATCTTGGCACGGGTGTACTTTGTTTTTTTTCATTTCCTTGTCAGTGGATGGGTAGACTGTTCCCATCTTTCCTCTGTTGCAGCAATCTTCTTGGCACGCAAGTGGGATTCTCCAGCTGAGTTCCGACAAGTTGAATTGCTAGATGAGCTCTTACAACATCAGAGACACCAAACTGTCCTCCACAGTAGCTGGGGTGCTTCCACCTCAGCACATGACCATAAAATGATTTTCTCTGTCTCTCTGTCTCTCTGTCTCTCTGTCTCTCTGTCTCTGTCTCTGTCTCTCTCTCTCTCTCTCTCTCTTTGAGACAAGGTTCCTCTGTGTAGCTTTGTGCCTTTCCTGGAACTCACTCTGTAGCCCAGGCTGGCCTCAAACTCACAGAGATCCGCCTGCCTCTGCCTCCTGAGTGGTGAGATTAAAGGCGTGCACCACCACCACCCAGTGATGGTCTCTTCTTACTCTTGGCAACAGTTCACCACTTTTAAGGGTGAAAATTTATCTCTTTTCTTGTTTTTATTTTCAATGAGTAGTAAGGTTGAATATTTCTCAACATTTTTTTAAAGATTTATTTATGTATTTTATGTTTGTGGGTATTTTGTCGGTGTGTACGTTTGCACAACAGAATAGGGCGTTGGATCCTATGGGACTACAGTGGATGGTTGTGAGCCACATCACCATGTGAGTGCTGGGGATTGAATTCAGGACCTTTGGAAAAGCAGGCAGTGCTCTCAAGCATGGAGCCAGCTCTCCAGGCCCCTCCACATCTTTTGTTACACCAGTCTATTAGTCAGGGTTCTCTAGAGGAACAGAACTGATAGAATATATATTCACACACACACACACACATAACACACACACACACACACACACACACACACACACACATTCATATATATGGGATTTGTTAGAGTGCCTTACAGGCTGTGGTCCAGCTAGTCCAACAAAAAGTCCAAGAATGCAATAGTTGTTCAGTCCAGAAGGCTGGGTGACTCAGCTGGTCTTCAGTATACATTAGAATCCTGAGGAAGCAGGCTCTAATGACGGTAAGTTGAGAGCAAGAGCAAGCAACAAATAGCAAAAGCTTCCTTCTTCCACGTCCTTCCTTGTCCTTCTGCCACCAGACGTTATGGTCCAGATTAGAGGTGGATCTTCCCACCTTGAAAAATCTGGATGAAAGGTGTGGGTCTTCCCACTTCAAATAATTTAAGAAAAATCCCTCACAGGTGTATTCAGCTACTTGAGTTTTAGTTAATTCCAGATACAGTCAAGTTGGCAACCTGTGTTGTGATATGGCTGTCCTGGAGTTGGAGAGATGCTCAGTGGTCAGGAGCATGTTCAGCTCTTGCAGAGGACCCTCGTAGAACGTATTGTATAATTGTTTCTATCTTTATACTCTTGTGCAACTTGCATAATACAGTCCCCATCTCTTCTCCCCTCCCTGCTTCCTCTCCCTCCCCTGTCCTCTTCCCTTCCCCACCTTCTCCTCTCCTCTTCCATCCCCTCTCTCTTCTCCCTGCCCCCCTCAGTTCTCCTCATTTCTTTCTTGGTGGCTGAGTCTTCAGACCTTGGCCTGGGCGTTCTAGGAGTTGGAGCAAATCCATTCTTATTGTTTCAATATCATTGATAATTACCGCTCTACTTTTCTTCTTTAGCCGGGTTTTAGAATTTGTGTTCTTATCAAGAAGGTATCTCTTTTAACTTTTCAAAACTTTTCGCCACAAAGTTGTTCACCACAAAGTTCATACTGAGCCAGATATGGGGGTGCAAGCCTGTATCCCAGCCCCAGGAGGTGGAAGGCAGAAGGATCCCCAGCAGCATGATGTGATTACAGCAAGTCCCGGCCCAGGGAAAGTCTGCCCGTCCTTAGCCAAGCCCTCCATCTTCCTCTTACCTCTCTCGGGGTGTCACTCACCGCATCTGCTGTGTCCCCTTTGCCATTTAGAATATTTTTTGTCCTTTTTTTTAAAAATCAACCTTAGAAGAAGTTTATTTCACGGGTCTGTAACAGAGCACCAGCTTTTGCTTTTTATAACTTCATTCTGTACCCATTTCTGCTTTTTTAAAAAAAATTATTGTTATACCCTTCCTTCTGCTTCCTCTGTGTTTATTCAGCTGACATTGTCCTGCTACTTAACTGAGTCACTTACTCCTGTGATCCTGCCATTGACAAGAGTTCATTCCTAATGTCTGTCGGATCCTGCCTTGCTATGCAAGCATTTGTACTCGTTCCCTGATGACTTTTGTTCCTAGTCTGCAGGCTGTTTTGCCATGCTAGCGCACTCACTTCTGAGTGCTTTGCAATTACCAGACTGCTTTTCTCGTTAACCTGCATGTAATTTTCAGTTTCTGAATAGGTTATTTTTCTTTTAAAAAAATGTATAACAAAAATATTTTATCATTCAGAAGGGTCATAAAGACGAATATAACAAACACCTGTGGGTACATTTGCCATGAGCATCACCTAGCTTCAGAAAGAAAACTCAGATGTATACTTACAATTTTCAATTTTATTGTTTTGCAAATAGGTGCTTACAGTAAAAAAGAAAAAAGAAAAAAGTTGCCTGACTTCCTGGCCCCTTCCTCAGAAGCAGCGGCAGTAACTGATTTCGGGCACAGTTTGCGCACGGGCTTCTGGCCTGGCATGTTGTTGACTTCTAGTCTCACGGCTCTGTGGTTCATTGAGTGTGATCTGAAGATTCTCTGGAAGCTGCCAAAGCTTTGAGGCCCAACACACACAGCTTCTGTACCTGTTCCAGGAATAAGTGAAAAGAACGCATCAAAGCTCTTTCTCTACACTACAAAGTTAAGCTCACGATTTCTCTGATCCCTTCCATGGCATTCAGGCAAATGACCCACCTGCTCAGTGTGACCCCTGACCTGAAGCTTCCTCTTCAGCTCAGGCCTTAACCACCTCCCTCGAAGTCCTCTGTCCTGCACAGCACTTTGTGTGAGCGAAACTGACATTTTAGACTCAACTTTCCTGGGAGCGTTTGAGCAGCAGCGTTGTCATGGAGAGGATAGTCCAGTGCTTGGTATATCAAAACGGTAAACACAGAGCCAAAAAGAGACTTTGAGTCTTCATTATTGGGGTAACAGGCCTGTTCTCCCTGGTGACCTCAGTCATTTCTCAATATTTGTTCCTACTGAAAGGTCTTGGATGTGGGTTCAAGAGGGACATTGAAACAAAATGTCAGGAGTATGAAGTTTATTAGAAGAATTATTGATGCCATAGACAGACAGACAGACAACAGCATGGAGGGGGATCTGAAGAGTCCACATAGCAGAAGCAGGAGTAATACTTTTCTGAGGATGGGGGTGGTCTCACAGCACAAGCCTGTAGTTTCTGATTCCAAGACCAACACTCTCTTTGATGTAAAATCACTTCCCTAGCTAAGAAATCCTGGCACCGGAAAGGCTGTTAGAGATTCACAGACTATGTATCAGAAGGTGCCCATCTCTTGGAGAGTGAAGGACTGCTGCAGACATTGTTTGTAGAATATTATTTTAAGGTATGTTAATTTTGTTTATGTTGCGTTTGTTTAACTCTGTGAAGTTGTGTTACCGTGTCTGTGTAAAACACCTGACTGGTCTAATAAAGAACTGAAAGGCCAATAGCAAGGCAGGAGAGAGAGAGATAGGTGGGGCTGGCAGGCAGAGAGAATATATAGAAGGAGAAATCTGGGAAAAAAAGAAAAGAAAAGAGAAGGAGGAGGAGGAGGACTCCAGGGGCCAGCCACCCAGCTACACAACAAGCCACGGAGTAAGAATAAGATTTACAGAAGAGACCAGGAAAAGCCCCAGGCAAAAGGTAGACAGGCTAATTTAAAGTTAAGGAAAGATAGTAAGAAACAAGCCAAGCTAAGGCCAGGCATTCATAATTAAGAATAAGTCTCTGTGCGTGATTTATTTGAGACCTGGGTGGTGGGCCCCCCAAAAGAGTAAAAAACAAACAACAACATTGTGACTGGATTTCAGTATCACATTCTTGGGCCCTCGGTACCAGTTCACCTCGCTGAGCCCTCAGACTGACTTATCCTTCTCATTCTCATTTGCTGGAACCTTCCCGCATCATGGGTTGAATGTGAATATCCAGTATCCTTCTGGTTTCTGCCATCACTGTGGAGCATCACTTCAAAGCAGGCCCCTACAGGGGCTTTACATCCTGGAGTCAGCTGCACAAACCCAACCAAAGGCCACTTTAAGATGAATCTGTATTAATGTTTCCTCTGAGGTGGAGCAGGGCTCAGATAACCATCACATCTGCAATCTGGGTGCCAACCTTAGTCTCTCTTCTTCACTCATCTTGACGTGTGTTCCAAATCTTTTGGCTCCATCCTCTCACCCTCCCCTCCCCAGCACTTCCTCAGCTACTACTAGGCAGAATAGAGAAGACAGAAAGGCCAGCATTGTGGTGCCAGGCTGTATTTAGCCGTTCATCTCCCATCACATATCTCTTATCCGTTTTCTCTCTCTATCCTTTATTCCAGCAGGCTTCTGCATTTTCAAGGCTTCTCTTTCTACATTATACTTCCTAAGAGAATGCTCAGCTGCTTGCACTTCTCTGCTTCATTTCTTTTGGAGTCTATTCTGGATTCCTGGCCACTCTATGGAGCCTTCTGTTGTCTACATTGTAAACCTATGGCCCATCTTTCTGGAACTCCTCAGACTACCCTGACCATCCTGACCACAGCCTACTTCTTCTCAAGAGTCTCCCCAGTCTTGGCCGCCCTGCATATTGCTCCCTTTTGAACCTTTTGTTCTTGCACCCTCCTTCCTTGGTCCTTGGACCTAAGAATGTTGTAGTTCCAGAGTCTTAGCTTTGCTCCGCAGCTTTTCTGTCTTGTACAAGAGGAAAATGGAGCTTCACGACAAAAGAGGGGAGGCTCTCTCCTCAGCTCCAAATAGACACTGCCAAGGCAAAAGACTGTCCTGTGGTGGCCAGGTGTCTCACTTTCTAGATTGGCTGGATATGCCACAGCCTTCTGTGAGATACATTGACTTTGATTACATTTGTGTGTGTGTGTGTGTGTGTGTGTGTGTGTGTGTGTGTGTGTTGTGTGTGTGTGTGTGTTGCATGTGTAACTTTTGGGAGTCAATTCTTTCTACCGTGTGGGTCTAGTTGATAAATTAATATTTTAGTGTCACACAAAGAAATACACGATCAGATCAAAAGTTACCCAGCACCGCAGTCTTTTTGTCGAAAAGGTGTGCCAGGCTTGATTAGAAGGTCACACACACATGGCCAAAATGCCCTGTGTCCTATCCTCAGGTCATGGGGATCTTGGCCTTTCCTCATTGGTTGGTGTTCACCTCGAAATCTATTCCTGATTGGCTAAGCTAGAAAACAGCCTGAAAAGGGGCAGAGAGCTGAGGGAGAGTGTGGGGTATCTAATGCTTTTAAGCATCTCAGGGATTCTAGGTAGCAAATTACACCTGGTCCAACAAGCCTATCTGACAAATGACTAACAAAAGGGGCTTTTCAGGAGCCAGGAGCATTAGGGGGAAGTGGGCACACAGCTTTTAAACCTGTTTGGAAGAAACGACTGCTTCTCTCCCTTCAGACTTGGTGGCAAGTGCCTTTGCCCACCGAGCCATCCCGCTGGCCCACACCTTGACTTTGAATACTGAGAACGGTTTGATTTTCAAGACTGCAGGGCAAACCAGTTGTGCAAGCTTTCCATTGGGGGCTGTTTTCTCCTCTCACTGTGATGCCCACAGTTTATATAAGTTCTTTGGTAGTAATGATAGTTCACAGTTACAGGGTTTTACCCCATCCCCAGTGGTTCACAGTTCATTTTCACAACCATGTCCACAGTCCGATACTATTATTCTTCCTTTACAGATGGGCAGACTGAGGCCAGGGGTTGATTGAGTGTTTTGTCCTAGAGCTCAGAGATTTGGGGTTCAACAACCAGGATTTGACCCTGGTCTTCCACATCCAGAGATCAAGCTTTTAGCTACTGCTAGTCTCCCTACTCAGATGAAGACCTCTCCAGAGGTAAGGAGCTGTCCAAGACTCCAGGGTTGACGAGAAGCAGAGTAAGAAAGTGTTTTCAGAGATTACACTATGCACTTTGTGCAGTTGTATTATTAGTCACTTTTCCTGGGCAAGGGTGCATTTCCAGCTCTGAGATTCGAGCCTGGAATGTATGCAAAGGAAATGCCTTCAGAAGTCACTCCTTTTGGTAATTTCATCACATCTCAGTTCTTGGGGGAGCGGGGCTAAGGCTTAACCAGCACTACCATGCCACACTTCTCAGCGGCTATCCTCGCCCTTGCTGCACATTAGCTCTTTAAGTCCTGTGAACACTTCAGTATTCAGGACTTTTTGTGAGTGTGTTCGTGTGCGTGATGTGGAGGCCGGATGTCAACTTCAGATGTGGTTCCTCAGATGCCCTTCCTCCTTGCTTTTTGAGACACATTGCCTGTCCATCAAGCTTTTTACAGACTGAACTATGTAACCACCCCAGAACCGACTTTATTAACTCCATTTAGTAGCTCCACGAATGGCCAACGCTCAACTAGTAACGGCAGAGCCAGGATTCTAGCTCAGGCTACAGGAAAACAAAACCCACATTCTTCCTTTTCCGGTCTAAAGCTCGTATTTTTAACACACAAGACACAACGTGGGCTCTCCTCCGCCGAGCGGGCAGCGGGGGCGACGGAAACCGTTCCGGGAAGTACAAAAGCCGCGCGGGAAACTGCGTAGGGCAGGACTCAGCCCACAGCTGCTGAGGCGCCATAGCAACGGCACGGGCGGGAAGCCGGAAGTACTCTCCTGATGAACATGCGTAGTTCACCAATAGGCACTCCATATTGGAGCTCTCCCCGCCTCGGAGGCGGGCCCCGAGAGCCGCTTCCGGCGTGACCGCTGCTGGTCGGCTTCCGGGCGTGCGGTGCGTATGAAGGCCGCGGGGCGCTGCGGGGACCAAAGTGGGCGTCCGTGGGGCGACGGGAGGACAGCGGTGGGGTCTGCACAGCGTACGAGAGCGTTGTCCGACGCTGACGGGGATATTGAGGCCCGCAGAGGGCACGGATTGTGATCTAGCTCCGTAACAAGTTATTTCTAATTTAAAATTTTGTCTTTTTGAGACATAGCCTCACCATGTAGCCCAGGCTGACCCGGAACTCGTGTAGCTCCTGCCTCTCTATC
>CABHPH010136122.1:0-31615 GCA_902168325.1 Peromyscus nudipes
GGGGGAGGCCTGGCGGGCTGCCTGGCCTGCGGCGGGAGCGGGGTCTGGCCCGGGAGGGGGCGTAGCCGTGGGTGGGGTCGCATTCCGGAGCTGTGGCGGGCCGGGGGCCGGGCCCCCAGGGCTGCGTTCTGAAAGGGTGGCCGAGCGCCCGGGCGACTCGCCCCGGTCGGGACTCCGGCGGCCCGCGGATCGCCCTTGGACTGGGCTGCACGCAGCTCCCCGGGTGACCCGCTGCCCACTCAGGGCGCTCCCTGCAGAGCGAGGGCTTCCAGTAACTTTTCGTTTCATTGTGCTTTCCTGGAACTCCTGGTTACGACAGTTTATTCTCTCTAGGACTTTGATATGTAACTTCAAGATTTGCAGTTGATTTTAACCTGTGGATTGTGACACATTCTAACGCTCATAAAAACTGCGTTAGTAAGACTAGTTATCGAGACACTTAATTCCTGGCCTTTAAATGTTATTTTAAAAATCTCTATAAACATATTTAAGAGACTCCAAGTGAGTTTCTCCGGGATGGTTTTAAACACTTAAGCATACGGCAGAAGAAAGAACCCATCTTGAAAATGTTGGCTTCGTAGAACATTCGTTTTTTCAGTTTACAGCTGATAGCGACTTTCATGTTATTAGGCTTTCACAGTACACCTTTATTTCGTTAAGTTACTAATACTTAACTATTTGGAGGATCGAGGATCTCCTTGAAACTGTTAATTTTAACAGTTCAAATAATAGTTCAGAAAACGTTTACAATCCGTAAATAGGCTTATTTATTAAATTTTTTAAGCTGGTGTTTATTTTATGACTGCTAGCTTTACCGCAGTTGTGAACTTTGAGGTTGTTTTAGACCTTTAGGGAGGCTATTAAAGTTTTCACTGCATTTTGCTGTTTCTCTTTAGGTTTAAATTTGTCAGCTATCCTGTGTTGTGTTGACACAATCACACTAGTTTTAAAAAGAAACAAACCTGTATCTGTAAGAAATGCCTATGAATCTAGGAGGCTGGAGAGATGGCTCAGCGGTTAAGAGCACTGGCTGTTCTTCCAAAGGTCCTGGGTTCAATTCTCAGCAACTACATGGTGGCTCACAACCATCTGTAATGAGTTCTGCCCTGCAGGCATACATGCAGGCAGAACACTGTGTACATAATAAGTAAATAAATCTTTAAAAAAAAAAAAGCCTATGAATCTGTAAGATTCAGTCTATAAGATTGACCCAGGCTAATAGTCCACAGTCTTTAACTGTGGTACCCCGCAAAGCAGAAAGTTCTGCCTCCAGACCCAAAGTGAGGTCCAGTCTTGCAGGCACACTGGATTTTTTCTTTTAAATTTTCCAGTAGCCAGCTTTTACAAACGAGTACTTAGCCTTTAACTGAACAGCGAATGTGTGTTGTATTCATAATTCCTCAGAGAGAAAAATAACATTTCCAGCTCCTCTAGCAACCACTGGAGAAGAAATTAATGAAGTCTGATATTGTGTCCACATATACCTCAAGAGCAGATGAGGAAAGGTTTGTGACTTGGAGTCTTCAGGGGAAGCTGTAGAGAAGTGACGTTGGACATAGTAGACTAGAGATGAGAGTGAGTGAATTTATAGGTGGTCTGCAAGCTGGGTGGTTGTTTTGTTTTGTTTTGTTTTCTCTCACAAGGTCTTTAAGTATCTTTTTCAAAATTTACCGGGCCCTTTGAGGTTTTTAATTTAATAGATGTGAGGATAAACTAGGCAAGACATCATATTTCTGGATGTTCGATTTTCATCTTCTCAGCTGCTCTGCATTGGCCAGTAGGAACAAGGGTGTGTTGCTGGCCTCTCCTCCAGCTTGCTTGTGTGGAGAACTTAAACTTCTTCCCTTTCCTCCCAGTGGAGAGGTACTCTGCATAGTAAACAGTTTAAATTTTTATTACATCAGTTAGGATGGTAACTGCTTGTTTGTGAATACTCCTTCCCTTTCTCTTCTTAACAGAAATTTATTTCACAGTTTGGGAGGCTGGAAATCTAAGATTTAGGTGCCCACAGATTCAAAGTCTGGTGAGGTTTCATTTTCTTCCTGGTCTATATGCAGGTATGTCTTCATGTGGTGGAAGGAATGGAAGAACTTCTTTAGGCCATTTTTTGAGGACACTAAACCATTCATGGGAGCTCTGCCCCTAGGACCTGGTCATTCCCTAAAAGGCTTTCCTTCATAGTACCAGTACCTAAGGGTCTATGTTTCAACCCAGGAATTGGGACAGGAGAGCGTAAGGTTCAGACCACACTACCCCATGCTTCTTAAGGCGGGCAGAAGGGACTTGGATACTGTTTCTATTATTTCTGGTCCTTCCCCTCTCTAACACAGGGATAGTCATGCTTGCTTCTTATGTATTCCCCTTGAAAGGTATTTTAGACTTCTTAGAGGAAGCACTGTCTTTGTACTGGATGAGTGCAGAGTGAAGCAGGTATAGCTCCGGGTAGCGTATGTAGCAGTCTTTTACTTTTACATCCTCATTCTGCCTTGTCTCGGTGGATTTTGAGAGACTGAGGATTTGGCTACTTTGTCACCTTGCACACCTTTAATGCTAGCACTTGGGAGGCAGAGACAAGCTCATCTCTTGAGTTGGAGGTCAGCCTAGTCTACGTAATGAGTTTCAGGACAGACAGGGATATGAAAAGAGACCTTGTCTCAACAACAACAAAGTTTTATGTTTAATTTTCTAGCAGAGAAACAGGAGTCCACTGAACATAAAATCCTATTTATGGTCCTCTAATTTCTGGTTAATGATCTTAGACTTCATAAATACTAATTTTTCCTGGTTTACTCTTTTTGAGCATAATACCATTACATGTGCATACATTTAAATATCTGTGTAGTCATAATGTGTGCATTCTTGTTTCTGTTGGAGGCGGGAGCATTTTATTGTTAACAGAATGCTGTCTGGATTGCTTAACCATTTATGCTTGTCAGGCCTTTAGATTGGTTTCAGTTTTTCTCTGTTGTAATTAGTTTTGTTGGAATGTACTTAGCAGGAATTATTTGTGCGTTCTCTTTCTTTAAAGATGTATTTTTACTTTTAATTATGTGTGTCTGTGTGTAGATACATATGAGTATCGGTGCCTGTGGAGGCCAGATGTGTCAGATTCCCTGGAGCTGAAGTTACAGGTAGTTGTAGCCACCAGATGGGTGGTACTGGGAATTGAACTCAGGTCCTCTAGAACAGTGCTGGCTCATAATGACTGAGCCCTCTCTCCAGCTTCTATTTGTATATTCTTAAAGGTTAATTTTATTTTAACTTTATTCCTGTGTATGAGTGTTTTGCCTTCATGTATATCTGAATTATGTGTATGCCTTGTGCCCAGGGAGTCTACATCGAATATCTTGGAACTGAAATTACAGACACTTGTTAGCTCCATGTGGATGCTGGATAGAACCTGGATCCTCTAGAAGAGCAGCCACTGGTCTTAAGTCATCTCTCTAGCCCCTATTTTTAGTGTGCCTCTGTATGCACTCGAGCGCGTGCCTGAGGAGGACAGGGCTCAGATCCCACTATAGGTCGAGTTACAGAAGGTTCTGAGCCTCTGACATGGGTACTGGGAACCAAATTCAGGTCATCTGCAAGAATGGCATCCCAATATTCACATTTATTTCCCAGTTGCTTTGGTTTGGGCTGTTGAAATGGTCTTTTGCTCTCCTGACCTCAAGTACAAAATATTTCAGCTTTCTCCTCCCTACTGTTGGGATTATAGGAGTGTGCTGTTACCAGGTCTCAGCTTAGTTATACATTTAAGAACTATGTGGTGATACCTGAAATACTTTCTTTTAATTTTTGTGGTGTTAAGGATTGAACCCAGGGACTTGAATATACTAGCCATGTGCTCTACCACTGAGCTACACCCCCATTCCTGGAAACACTTTTCATGTACAGCTTTCAGTGCCGTTGAGGTGTCTAGTATTCCTCCCACTTCTGTGCCTTGTTTTGTTAGTTTTTAAGACCATAACAATGAAGGCATGCACTATGGGGTTCTGTTCCTGTAGCCTCTGCTCCATCCAGGGACATGTGGCTGTATGATCAGAGTGAGTAGATCTGCACAGTGTGAAATGTACAGTTCCCATTAATATAAAAGTTTTGACTCTCTCAGTTAGCTGCTGTGTGCTGGTTAGCTTTGGACCAGGTCTCAAGTGGAGTGAGTGGTATTGTAGTAGCTAGTAATTGAAGATTAGTGACAGTTCACCTTCACAATTTTAACTGTCAGTATTTGGCTCCTTAATGTCAGTTCAGACCTAAGAACTAAAATAGCACAAGCTCTCGAAACATTGGACACCTTTTTACTGACTAATATAGAGATCATATTCTTAGGGGAAAGAGTAAGGATTTCTTTCCTGGGACTGGACTTGGTGACACACACACACCTTTAATCTCAGCATTTGGGAGGCAGAGGCAGGCAGATCTCTGTGAGTTCCAGGCCAGCCTGGTCTACAGAGTGAGTTCAGGACTCTTCACAGAGAAACCCTGTCTCAAAAAAGAAAGGAAGGAAGAAGATGACTTAACTCCACTCCCTAGTAGCTAACAACAGCAAAACTCAAGTGCATTAGTTCAGCAACCCTGATAAAATGAAAGCTTACTCTGTCATACTTGTAACCTTCCTTTCTTGGTAGTTATTTTTAGAAGCTTTTTATAAATTGTGTCTGTTATTTTAGAGCAGTTGCTTTCAAACATGGAATGAGTCAGATTTAAGAAAGCAGGCCTGTGTGTTGCTCTGAACAGAGCAGAGTGTCTCTAGCATTTGACTGATGTAGTATGAAGATTTTTGAAGTATTGAAAGAAAAATTAGTTTATGTGTGTATTTATTGTTACAAGTGGTTAGCCTTTACTAACTGTTATTTAGTGTCGTACCCTCGTAGTTTTCTCTAGAATAAAAGTGTGGATTCTTACCTTGTAGAAACCTGGGAATATGTGTATTGGCATTGGGAAGGCTCACTTTACAGTCAGTAAACATTCTTCCAGTTCTTCCTTCAAAGGTGTGTAACTAAGTACATGAAACGAAGTCACAGGCATGTATGCCACATCACAGCAGAGTAAAACTGCAGGTGTACCCTGGGTCCTGTAGGAATTTGCTGGCCTGTACTATCACACCAAGTTCCTTCAACTACCTGTTCCCAACCTTCCTTGCAGACACCTGCCATCGTGGCTTCTCAGTAAGTTTTCTAGTTCCTGTGGCAACTGGATCCTTTTCTGTGGCTATTAAGTAAACTGCTGGGCATGGTGGGGCACTGCTTTAATACCAGCATTTGGGAGGCAGAGGCAGTCAGCCTGCTGTACCTACATAGCATGTTCCAGACCATCCAGAACTACATAGTGAGACCTTATCTTAAAAGGGGGAAAAAAATTAAAAGAAAGAAGAAAATTCAATCTCCATAGCAGGCTTTGGGTGAAACTTGTAAAAAAAAAATTCCCTTTGTTATCTTTCAGGCCTACTAAATGTCCTCTGCTAATAATAGTGACTGCAGTTTGTAGCTTTTGTGTGTTCTGGGCACATAGTAACTCAGTTAATCTCCATAACCATTCTGGGATTTTTAAGGAGAAAATGGAAGCTCAGTACCATTTAGTGATTGTCTCAAGTTCACAGAGGCAGTAAGAGTTCAGCCAAGAAGCAGATAAGCCTAGGACTGCCTGACTCCACACTCTAGCCTCTCACCACTCTGGGATGCCCTCTGTGTTTTCCTGCTTTGCTGCCCTGCCTCCTGGAAACCAAGACTTCCAGAATTGATGTGTTAGTCCCCCAAAAAGCTGTGTGTCTATGTAAAGAATTTAGAAATTTTTTTTTTCCTTTTGGGAATGTTTTTAGACCGAGTCTTGTGTAGTCCAGGTTGACCTTGTAATCCTAATGTATGAGGTTGGCCTTGAACTCCTGATCCTCCTGTCTCCACCTCCCCAATGCTAGGATTACAAGTGTATGCCATTACCTGCCCAAGGTCAGATTTATATTCCATTCTTTGATACACTAAAATTGAAACTTTATTTTTCAGAGATATAAGGAAAGAGCCCTGAATAAAAGATCAACTTCTGTGAACAGTAAAACACTCCTACCTTTTATTGTACTGTGAGTTCCTGTTTAACAACTTCCTGCTAAGATTTTTTTTTTTTTTTTATCATGTCTGCATTAAGACTTGCTCAAATCGGGGCTGGAGAGATGGCTCAGTGGTTAAGAGCACTGGCTGCTCTTCCAGAGGACCTGGGTTCAATTCCCAGCACCCACATGGCAGCTCAACTGTCTGTACCTCCTGTTCCACGGGATCCAACACCCTTACACAGAAATATGTGCAGGCAGAATACCAATGTACATAAAATAAGAATAAAGACTTCCTCAAATGAGTCTCACCGTAGCCTTCTCCTTTTCCTTTCTATCTGTGCTATTGTATTTTAGCCCTTCTGTGACTGCCTGGCTGTCTGCTTTGGTCCATGTACAGAGCTGTACCCTTCCCTGAGGCCCTTTCCTCACTGTAGGTGTCAGGTGGGGCTGACGCGATTGCCGTGGGGGAAGCAGAAGCCAAGAGCAGGGACCTAGAGGAACCCATAGCACTTGAGCGTGACCCGTGTGTCTAAAGCAGTGAAACAGTTCTGACCACCGCTGGGGTCAAATACAGAATGGGCTGACTGAAACAGAAAATAAAAACATGCACTGGGAAGATGGGCTTAGAAAAGATACCCCTGAACTCTAAATTAGATAAAAATTTTTGCCGTGCAAATTTTGTTTTCAAGGATTAATAGAAGATTTTTTTTAATGCAAAAATAGAGTCATCCTGGCCAAACTTAATAGGAAAGATTAAATATTTGGTCCCATTTTCCTTCCTGGATAAGTTTATTTTGAAAACATAGTACTAGAAAAGAGCAGCCCAATTCTCAGCACAGCTCCTAAAAGTGAGTTCTCAGGAGTAGGTCTGAAAGGAGGGTAAACATTTGCTGAAATTGCATAGGTCCCGTGTGCAGGATCTTCAGTGTGCCCTTTACATTTGGGGTTATTTTACTGAAGCGCATACTCATGGTTAAGCAAGGCCCTTGTGCTCAAGTGCTTGATTTGCGCCTTGGGGAGAGTCAGATCTCGACATCTTGGCTCCTGGCACACTTCTGCCATACAGATTTCTTAGGGTGAGATTATACTCGGTCTTGCTTTGTCTAAGTGATTAGGATTCTGTTGGTGTAGAGCTGTGTGTGTGTGTGTGTGTGTGTGTGCTTGTGATGACACAGCCAGAGACAGTTGAGGTGGGGTGTGAGATAAGCAGTCTTTGAAGCCCTCTCCAGCCACGCATTTAGAGTTGGCCATCTCTGTTTAAAGGGATGGATTTAACTTCTGAGTAGGGAATAAAGATGCTTAGAGCAGAAGATGATGACCTTAAATCAAATACCAGGCCAGGTTTGGTGGCACCATACACATGGGATTTTAGCACTTGGGGGGTGGAGGCAGGGTCAGGAGTTCAGGGTCATCCTTAGCTACATAATGAGGTCAAGGGCAGCTTGGGGTACAGGAGACCCTGCCTCAAAAGAAAAAAAAGGATTTTAACACTTTCATGTTTTTTTTATTAGCATACGTTAATTACAGAAAACAATGGGCTTTCTTCTCTTTTTTTTGAGACAGGATCTCTGTAGCCCTGGCTGGCTTAGAGCTAGCTGCAAAGAACAGTCTGGCTTCTAAATCAGAGCCTGCCTCTGCCCCCTAAGCACTGGGATTAAAGGTGTGCACCACCATACCCAACCACAGTGGGCTTTTCATACTTGTTTATAATATATATGACATTTTCACTTTATATAATTGTGTCATATTCATCCCATCCCACCCCCATTACCTAAATGTCACTGATTATAGTGCTTGATGTTTTAATAATAAGAAAATTAAACCCCATAGAGACTCAATAGCTCTTCCTAACAAATGCAAATGTAGTAGTTGCAGATGGTTGTAAGCCGCTGAATAGGTGCTGGGAATTGAACCTGGGTCCTCTGGAAGAGCAACCAGTGCTCTTAACCTCTGAACCATTTCTCCAGCCAACATGATTTATTTTTTTATGTTAAAAATGACAAACACTTCTACTTATGAGTATGCAAATTTGCTTTCATTTTCAGTAATTGGCATGATTACATTATACCAAATAATTGTTCTGTCAATTAATGTTTGATTTGTATTCTTATTTTCTTTACCCATTACTCAGAATTGTGTAAAAGTTTTCCTAGCTACAGTCACAAGCAGAAAAGTTTAAGAAACCCAGCTGATTAGCTGCGATATGATCAATGGCTGTGCAGAAGCAATGGCCCTCCCAGCATGCAGTCATTGCCACTCCACTGCTAGAGGACCTCTTGCAGAAGCCCAGGGAGTTATCCGTATGCTAGTAAATCTTTATCCAAACTCAAGATTGTTCAGCTTTTGTTAACTAACAGACAACAGGTATACATAGTTTATTCATTTAATTGGTAATTGCATGCCAGTTATGGAGCTATGGGCCATCTTCTGTATGTACCATTTTCTTTTGTTATTGCCTCATCTAGTCTACATTCAAGGTTATTAATTGCCCAAGATCATGTTTGTTGAGACTAGACCTAAAATCTTAACATGTAATTGTTTAAAGTGTGGGTGTGCTATGGGTGCCTGCAGAGGCCAAAAGAAGAGTCAGGTCAGCGCCTCTGGAAGAAGAGCATGTGCTCCAGAGTCGTGTCTCTAGCCCCTAATCTTTTTCCCCCACAGCAGTCTAATGCTCTGCTGTTGCCAAACTGATCTTGTGCTCCTTATTTATGTGCAGTGTTAAAATGAACTTCGTTTTCAGGTGGAAGATTTGTGAGAAACACTATTGTTGGAAGTTTTTATGGAAAGCTCTTGGTAATTACAGACTTTTTGTGTGTCACAGAGCAGAGCCAACACATACCATCTGGAGGCATTGTAACATCTTTTCTATGTGTACAGTTTGAGGCTACTTTGCTAGATCAGGAAAAGTTAACGGAGAAAGTAAATTTAATGGAGATTTAATTGGATAAAATGCCAAATGCAAGCTTAGCAAAAACAAATAAAATGAACATAATTTTCGAGAGTAGGACAAGAACTGGTGTGAAGCTTAGTGAGCAATAGAGTAAGATGCGGTGAGATGGGAACAATTGGTTTAAGTGACACTAAGTTATAGAAACAGAAGGCTAGCATGGTTTGAGAAGAGAGAAGTCACCAGGGGTATGGCACTTGTCTGTGATCAGTACTTAGGAGGAGGTAGGGACAGGAAGATCGCGAGTTCAGGCTCAGCCTGGCTCCATAGTGAGACCCTAACTCAGCAAAAAAAAAAAAAAAAAAGTTTTAGAAGGAGCTAGTAAGCTTGATTTCTAAGACTTTTCAATTGGAATTTAAAGACAGGTATGAGCTAGCTTAAAAAGAGTGGGTAGCTGTAGGATGGTGGGTATATTTTTCGTAGACTTCAGGACCGACATCTGAAGCTAGTTAGGGTGTTTGTAGCAAGGAGAACACGTGAAATGTTTTAACTGATTGGTAGTATTAGATCTGCTATAAATGTAATGCTGATAGGACTACGATTTCAGAAGCCTTTTAAAGTTACATGGGAAGCCTGGCGTGGTGTTCTACCTAATCCTGGCATTTGGGAGGGCAGCAGGAAGTTCAAGGTCATCCTTGGTTATACAGACAGGTCAAGTCCCATCTGGGCTACATGGGACCCCGTTCCAAAAACAAGTCATATGAGAGAGCAAAATTGAGTCCATTAAGTTTATTTGGACTAAATAAAGTAAATTAATTTGGTCTTGAACAAGTTTAGAAAGAATATTTGAGAAGAATGTATACTTGAGGATGAGCCCTTAGCTTTGAGTATCACAGGAGAGAGATGAGTATTTATTTATACACAGGGAATTTATACACAGGGACAGAGGCTACTGAAAAGTAACATTGGCATCTGTAATTCTAGGATACTTTGGTGCTTGAACCTTGAATTTTGCTCCAGTTCTGCTTGATGACATATCTGTTAAGAGTGTGTATAAGTGCAGCAGAGTCCAGGAAAACCAGCTGGCGTGATGAAGATAGGCAGTGGGAAAGACTGCAGCCTTTCAGTTTCCAGGGCCTATGACTCAAAGACACCAGGGATGAGAAAATAGGAACAGAGTTGGATACGGTGGTGCAGGAACTTGAACAGTTAGCAGTGTCTAAAAGTAAGGCTCACAAGTACACTAGAAGTCCAACCCAGCTCACTGCCTGGTCTCGGAAGGCTGTCAAGCTACAGATTGGTTTTTTTTGTTTGTTTGTTTTTTTTGGTTTTTCGAGACAAGGTTTCTCTGTGTAGCTTTGCGCCTTACCTGGAACTCACTTGGTAGCCCAAGTTAAGATCCGCCTGCCTCTGCCTCCCGAGTGCTGGGATTAAAGGCGTGCGCCACCACCGCCCAGCCAGATTGTTTTTATGCTTTTAGGTGGTTGAGGAGGAAAGAAGAATATTATTTAGTAATGATTGAAAATTACATGAACATCTGATTTTTTTTTTTTAAGCCCATTCAGCTTACTGGACCACAGGCATGTCTTCAGTTACCAGTTGTCTAGGCTGCTCTTACACCACAGGGATAGAGCCAGTGGGTGCTCCAGGACCTAAACTGTTTACTCTGTCTCTTTATAGGAAAAGTTTGCAACCCCTGGGATGGACTAATAAAATGAGAGTTGTTTTTGCTGGAACAGAAAGGCTATAGTAACTGGAATAAAAATGTTAAGTATACAAAGAGATTATTTATATAATTGGCACCACACAGCTTGATATTCTATTACTTTTCTGCCCAATTCAGAAGCCATGGGCCTCCTGTGACTATTTAAATTTAGCTAGCATTATATACAAGTTAAGAATTCAGTTTGTTGAGCTACAATAACCGACCACATTCTAAGTGGCTAGTACAGCCTAAGTGCCCGATAGCTTCAAGTGGCCTAGAGACTGCTGCATCCAGCAGTGCAGATGAAGAGCACTCCATCATTAAAGTTCTGTCAGACATTGCTGCACAGTAGTAAGCCATTAGCTTTCACCTCGGACCTGCCATTGGTGAAGCTTCTCAAGAACTGCTAGAAAATGGGGTTATCATTTTCATTCTTATAGACACAGGAGAGAGGAACCTGCCTAGACATTCAGCTGGGGTCAGAGTTAGGATTTAAGCCTTAGCAGGCTTGCATTATGTGATTATAATGTAGGCCTGCGGATTTTGAAAGTGAAAACATAGAAAGTTATATGGAATATAATAAGTCTAGAGAAATCTAGAGATAAACTGAATTAGATTTTTAGAGACCTTTCTTTCTTTACTAGATGTTAGAGTATTTGTATTCAGGTATGTCTTCATAACAATGTTAGTGAAAATTCCTTTGACCAAGTAACCCATCATCTAGAAGTTTTGCTTTCACAGCAGTTGTATATATTTGTCTTTAATTACTCAAACATTCTGTGATGCTGAAATGTCATGTCCCATCATCTTTTTTGCTGAAATGACCAATGGTATATTTTTATGCAAAGAGACTTATATTGGGTGGCTGGAGCCAGTGTGACTATTGAGTTGCTATTTCTTGAGTAGAAGTGTAGAGTTTGCCTGTGAAACTGTTTACGAAGGCTAATATCTTTAGGAGTTTAGCAGATGAACACAGTAATTTTATTAGACTCTACCTGTTTGTAGTATCCATCTTTTTGTCTGTATTTTAGCATTGTGTTGGACACTGTTTAGATACTTTATAAATGGCAACCAGTAATTTAGCATAGCCCTACAAGGTAAAGATTACCACCACTTTGCAGATAAGAAAACTGAAGCACCCATGAGGAAACTGGCATGTTAAATAACTTGACCCAAATCACACAGTTAATAGTCGATTGTACAAGGTTTGGAACCCGGGCATTCTGACCCACAATTTATACTTTGGTCTGCTCTGTTTTACTGTTCCTCTAATGACAGTGTACTTAACTATTAGTTTAATTTTTAAGGTTTTCTTCTTCTTAGTGGGGGAGAGGCAAGCATGTAGAATTCAGGGACAGTCTTAGGAGTTGATCTGGATAGTGAACTCAGGTCGTCAGGCTCACACAGCAAGCAGTTTTTCTTGCTGAGCTGTCTTGTCGGCCCTTTTGGCCTGTTATATTGCACATTGAGTATCTTGTTTTGCTTTTTGTTGAGTGGGGTGTTAGCAGGTGTTGAGTACTGGTGAGACCAGAACAGCAGTGTGGCTTTTCATGGCAGCCTCTTGGTCTCAGAGGGGGCCACAGCAGTCTCAACTCAGTCTTAACTTAAGTGAAGATATTTGCCCCACTAACTCTCTTTCAATTTTTGTTTAGCACCAAAAGTATTTCAGGACACACATGGCTTCCTGGGAAGCTTCATCTGTATCTAGGAGACATTTTGAAAGCTTTAGTACCAAGATGCCTTTTAGTCCATGTTTCCTAAGAAGTTGAGTTAGCTCTTCTCCCTCTCCTTGGTGTTGAACTTGATCTGGTCCTTGTAAACTTCTTCACTGTTACTAATTGTAGTGTGCCATTCTCAGATTGATCATAACTGTCCTCCAACTCTAGATCATGTGGTCATCTCCTGGCTGTTTAAGAGAGCATATATACATGGTATTGTATTCACAGTGTGGTTGATTAAGAAAATCGAACCACTGTAGCAGCATTTCTTGGTTGTGGTGTGTTTTAAAGGAGAGATTGCTGTTTTGTTTGTTTTGTGTTGAGACAGTTTCTCTGTCCTGGAACTTGCTCTGTAGACCAGGCTGGCGTCAAACTCACAGATCCACCTGTCTCTGCCTCCCAAGTGCTGGGATTAAAGTGTATGCTCAGCAAAAGTTTTTTTATGTTTGTTTGTTTATCGAGACAAGGTCTTTGTAGCACTGGTTGTTCTGGAACAGAAACTACTTTCTAAGAGATAATTTTGTTTTTATTTAGGAGTGTGTGTGTGTGTGTGTGTGTGTGTGTGGTATGTGTGTGTCTGAGAGTCTAGAAGCGGGCATCCAGTCCTCTAGAGTGGGAGATAGGGCTGTGAGCTAAACTGGCAGGCATGCTGGGTACTGAACTCTGGTCCTCTGCAAGAGCAGTGCACCCTCTTAACCATCTCTCCATTCCCTAAAAATAGAAACTACTTTTGTGCTGTAGAATGAAGTGCTGAGTTTGGAAATCAGAGTTTTAAAAACAATGAGATAAATGCTTTTTAAAATACCTTATTCAGTATTTTAGAAAATTTAGAATTTAAAAAGCATTAGAAATATTGGAGACATCTGTAAAAGTTATATAGTTATGTTTTGAATGCATATAACTCATTAATTGAATATTTCTAAAAGAGTGGTTTAATAGTTCTAACATGTCCTGTGTCTGTCTTCAGGATTCATGTTCTAATCCTATGCTTCCTCATTTTAGGCTGAGATAGAGCTGTTTGTTAACCGGCTTGACTCCGTGGAATCCGTTCTTCCTTATGAATATACAGCGTAAGTTTCCAGTTTTTTTTTTTTCTTATAAGGAAAACGTTTAATTGAAGTGGCTTGATTATAGTTGCAGAGGTTCTGTAAGATGAATTGCTAAACGGTCTTATTAAAAAAAAAAAAAAATCCCAGAGCCAGATATTGGGGTAAAAGCTGAGAGATCAGGGAGGCAGAAAGAAGCCAGTCACATTCTTACCATTAGAAATCCTCAGCCAAAGAGAGATCCCCGGCTTGGTTTTATTTAAACTTTTATGTGATGCATCGGAATTTTGTATATAGAACTTTTAATTTTCCTACAGAAATAAATTTGTATTCATTTCCTAAATGCATAGGGCCTGAAGATTTGGGTAGAGGTGGTAGAGACAAGGGCTCACTCTGGCTGGCTTTAGACGCTTGGCAAATCTCCCATCTCAGCCTCTCAGGTGTTGGGATTGCAAGAATATGCCACCACATCTAGCTCAAAAACACTTTCAGATGAAACATGCTGTTCTGGGGCTAAAGAGATGGCTCAGTAGTTGAGAGCACATGATGCTCTTCCAAAGGACCCAAACTCAGTTCCCAGCACCCACATGGTGGCTCAAAACTGGCTAGAACTCCAGCTGCAGAGGATCTCACACCTCTTGTGGCCGTCCTGGGTACCTGCACACATGTGGTGGTGTCTTGCACACACACAGATACAAATTCTGCTTGAAAAAATGGACAGTTCTTTTTATGTCGCTTTGCAGCATAACAGATACAACCAAACAATGGTTTTCCTTTTTTAATTGACTATAAAAAAAACCCATAATTTTGTTCTCTTTTTAAATTTTTATTTATGTGTATAGGTTTTTTTCCTGTCTGAATATCTGTGCACCCCACATATGCCTGGTTTGGGGGCAGAAGAAGGCATCAGATCCTCTAGAACCTAGCATTAGAGATAGTTGTAAGCAACCATGTGGGTGCTGGGACTTGAACCCAGGTCCTGAGAAAGAGTTGAGCCATCTCTCCCACCTCTCCTATATACTTTTGTTGTTGTTGTTGTTGTTTGAGACAGGGTTTCTCTGTGTAACAGCCCTGGCTGTCCTGGAACTCACATTGTAGACCAGGCTGGCCTCGAATTCAACAGAGATCTGCCTGCCTCTGCCTCCCAGGTGCTGAAACTAAACACATGTACCACCACATCCTGCCTCCTGTACATTTTAAAAGAGAATTCTGCTTCACATTGTCCCCAGAAGGAACCACTATTTTGTCTCTGAGACATCTTTTTCTCAGAATATTTGGATGTGTATAGCCATACTCATGTAGTTTTAATTTAAACAAGGGTAAGCTTATATTTGATGTGCACCTTTCTCAACAGTGTTCTCACATCTTTCATGTCAATATGCAGTCATTTAGTCTTTTTTTTTTGTAACTTGTAGGATTATGAATAGCCCAATTATTTACCAGTTACTTATTTACAAGAATTTATTTTCCAGATTTTTTAAGTTGTTGTTTCTTATTATCTCACATATGAGGTGTAAATGTGGGGTCAGTGTTCTCTGTCCACCTATTTATTTATTTATTTATTTATTTATTTATTTATTTATTTATTTATTTGGTTTTTCGAGACAGGGTTTCTCTGTGTAGCCCTGGCTGTCCTGGAATTTGATCTGTAGCCCAGGCTGGCCTCAAACTCAGAGATCTGCCTGCCTCTCTGCCTCCCGAGTGCTGGGATTAAAGGCGTGCGCCACCACTGCCTGGCCTCTGTCTGCCTTTACATGGGCTTAGCTAATTATAATGAGGTTGTCAGATTTGTACATAATACTTCACCCAGTGAGCCATTTTCTGGCTTTCTAAGATGTGATATTTGTTGTGTTATGAAATATGCTGCATAAAAATCTCCATAATCATTTAACTACTGTATCCTATATTGGTTGTTACATAGTTCCTAGATTCTAATGGACTTAAAATTTCTCTGTTGCTCAGGCTAGAGAGATGGCTCCATGGTTAGGAGCATTGGCTGCTCTTCTAGAGGACCTGAGTTCAATTCCCAGCACCCACATAGCTGCTTACAACCTACGTGTAACTCCAGTTCCAGGGCATCTGACACCCTCACACAGACTCACATGCAGGCAAAACACCAGTGTATATAAAATAAAATAAATCATAAATTTTTTTTTCTTCATGGCTTAAAGAGTTGTAAAGGACAATTTTTACTATGCTGAAAAGCATATACAAAAGATATTACTCCATAAGAGTCTCTCTGTCTAAGGTAGAAAGGAGTACAGAAGCCCTGAGTTGACAGCCTGCCTCACAGAGCCTTTGGTGATGTTTCTAGTGTCTGTCTGTGAAGGAGTCAGCATTGACTCTTGGTTCCTGTTAGGAACTCAGTGGGTCTGACCCATCCAGGAGATGAGCTCTGCTTGTGGGCAGCACAACCCAAGTGTTTCCTCACTTGAGCTTCTCCTTCCTCTTAGGACCTTGCTGTCACTGTCACGACGCTAGTTCCTCCTGCCCCCACGTTGTTCACAGTGAACACAGAGTGCCCTACAGTTTTCGTTGGCGAAATTGAAATTGGGCTGTCACATTGAAGCAGAGCATCACTAAAGCTGGCCTGTAATACACAGAAATGATAGAAGAGAATCCTATGGTGACTGATTGTTCTTTTTCACCATTCTGAGTTCTCATGGTGAAGGAATGGGTGGTCACCATACCTGGGTGAGGTAGATATAAATTGGTACATTTTCTGGAAATGTCATCCTATGGAAAGATTTTGATTAAGAAGTTACAACAAGGGGCTGGAGAGATGGCTCAGTGGTTAAGAACACCGACTGCTCTTCCAGAGGTCCTGAGTTCAATTCCCAGCAACCACATGGTGGCTCACAACCACTTGTGATGAGAGCTGGTGCCCTCTTCTGGCCTGCAGGGACACATGCAGACAGAACACTGTATACATAATAAATAAATTTTTTTAAAAAAAAAAAAGTTACAACAAGCTAGGCATTGGTGGCGCACACCTTTAATCCCAGCACTCAGGAGACAGAGGCAGGCAGATCTCTGTGGGTTCAAGGCTAGCCTGGTCTACAGAGAGAGTTCCAGGACAGCCAGGGCTAAACAGAGAAACCAGGTCTCAAAAAAACCAAACAAACAGAAAAAAAGAAGATACAACAAAAGATTTATCCTGGGAGAAAAAAATGCCTGAAGAATACGGATATATTATAAATAATTTTATAATTAAACTTCACAAGAATAAGCTACAGTGTGTAAATTTATTAAATCCTTAGATGTATATAATACAGAAAGTTTCTGGTTCTAGTGGGAACTGTGATGCTTGGCACTCTTCATTGAAGGAGCTGCTAAAATAAGGCTCTCTCAAGACCATCCAGTGGTTCTTCCCTCACGGTTTCTTGTCTGCTTAAATGTTAATGCTCTTTCCTTAGGTTTGATTTTTGCCAAGCATCAGAAGGAAAACGCCCATCTGAAAATCTTGGTCAGGTATTATTCGGGGAAAGAATTGAACCTTCACCATATAAGGTTTGTATTTAGTATTAAATAAAAATTATTTAGTCATAGTTTGGGGGGGTTTCTTTTTTGTTTTGAGAACTGTCTCAAATAACTTGGACGTCACAGGTAAGGAGCAATTCTTTTGTTTTGTACCCAGGAGTAATGTCTGTCTGTCTTTTTTTTTTTAAGTTTATTTTATGTATGTGGGTGTTTTGCCTGCGTGTATGTCTGTGCACCACTTATGTGCCTGATTTTCCCAAAAGGATACCTTAGAACTGGAGTTCCAGACTGTTGTGAGCTGCTGTGTTGGTGCTGGGAGTCAAAACTGGTCCACTGGAAGAGCAGCCAGTCCCCTCAACCACTGAGCCATCTCTCCAGCCCCAGTAGTAGTTTCTTCAAGTCATGGTTTAGAAAGACCTTCTTTTCATAGCGTATCATTGATAGGTCTTTCTTACTGAGCTTTGACACAGCTAGTGTTGTGACACAGGATGGAGACTTCTGTCCACCTTGCAGCATGCCTTATTTCTAGTCATGAAAAGGTTGTCTCTGTCACTTGTTACCTTCTGTTTCTCAGCAGTGTCTGTAGTTTGCCTCTGTTCCCAAGTGTGGTAACCCCTTATCCAGGAGCTGAGGTAAAAGTAGAACAGAAGGATGGGGAGAGACATGCACCAAACATTTTTCATGTTGAACAGAAACTTCAGACAAGGTCCGTGTTAAACAGGGCAGGGTGGCATATGTTCCTGTAGGGACGCTAAGGTCATCCTAGGCCACATAGCAAGGTCCTGTCCCCAAACCAAAAAGTGTTAGATTCTCCAGTCCCAAGTTGAAAGAGATTCTTGAAGACTCAGGCATATGAAAACATGGTGTTGGGAGGTGGAGTTTTTCTTTCCAAACCAGCCATCGGTATTGAGATCTGCGTGCACATGTAAAAGCAGCAGTGACGACCAGTAGCAGAGGAGACTCCACCTCGCTCCTCAGCTTTGCCACTTCTTTGTGTAACCTCTGTCTAGGTCAGGGAAATGCAGCATAAGACATAGGGGGTCATAAAGCCTCATTCACATCTAAACGCTCACTCATTCATTTTCTGGGTTAAGCATTTGTTGGTTAGCTTCTTTTTGTGTACCCCAGATGGAGAATGTAACAGTGGATAAGACAAAAAAAAGCTCTGGCCTTTGTGGATCTTCTGTATTGATGGCAAGGAGGAGATTGGAGACAACTAAAGTGTATAGTGTCCATTGCTTGGAAAGAATTCTTGAAAATAAAACAATGTAGACAGATAATTTGCAATTTTAAATAGGCTTACTGAGAGGTGACATTTAAAAATGTAAATTTAAAAAGCCTCACTGAGAAGGTGACATTTGAATAAAAGACGTTAAAAATAAGTAAGAGAGTAAGCCACATGAATGCTTAGGGAAAGTATTTTAGAGACAGAAAGCAAATGCCAGTCCCCAGGTGTGAACTTGCCTGGAGTGTTCAAGGTAGACAAATAAACCAGTACAACTTGAGCAGGCGAGTGGTACAGAGACTAGTGTGAGAGATAGGGCAAAAGAGTGATGGGGCTGCATTATACAGGAAACATAGGTCAGTGGTAGGGCACTGGCTAGTCTACTTGAGACCCTGGGTTCAGTCCTTAGCATCATCAGAAACAACAATGACAGAAACTTTGGGCCCTTCACATCTGAGCAGAATTGGAGTCTTTTGCATGAGCTTAGATCTTACCAGTCACTCACTATGGGGGGACATGTTGAGAACAGACTTAGGATGTAAGGAGAAAAGCTGGGAGGTAGTTAGGATATTTTATAGCCATCCAGATAGGACTTTAGACCTTAGGGATGGCTAGAAGGGAGGAGATGGTAGAGTAGTTGGACCCTTGGAATCAGCCTGTTTTTTGAAAGTGGAGCCAGAGGGCTCAGAATGATGGATCAGTGGTTAAGAACACTGTTTTGGAAGATGGAAGTTTGAAAGTGGAGCCAGAGGGCTCAGAGTGATGCATCAGTGATTAAGAACACTCTTGAAAGTGGAGCCAGAGGGCTCAGAGTGATGGATCAGTGATTAAGAACACTCTTCTGGAAGACGGAGGTTCAGTTTCCCAGCACCCACATAGCGGTTCAGAGCTGTAACTCCAGTTTCAGGGATCTGACACCCTCTGCTGGCCTCTGTGGGCACTGCATACATGGGTTGCACTACGTGCAGGCAAAGCATAGACACAAAAATCACAAAAAAGAGAATTAGCTAAGGAATAGGGTACAGACTGGGGTTTTCATTTCCTAAGGCAGAAAAAACAAAAATGGGGTGAGCACACACAAACGCACGCATGCACACCCTACCCCTCCTTTGGTCTTTTTACTTTCCTTTACAGTTGAACACAGAAATTGGGTCAGCTAACTCCAGTTACTACCATTGGGTTAAGGCGTGAGATTGACTGTTGTATGACTGGTAGCAGAGATAATGTCTGTCTCTGTTTATTTAATTCTGACATCTGTGCCTCTGATTCTGTAGTATGAATGCTTTTGTGTTACTATCTTTCACTTAGGTTCAAAATAATGGTACAAATACTCTGTTTTAGAAGTAGTGCTGTGGTGAAAATTAAACTGTTGACTGACAGATGGCAGCAGTGGACAACACTTAAACATTCACCATCAGCTAACGGACAGCAGCTGGTGTAGGGGTGTTAGTAAATAACATATGCAGAAGTAGACCACTAGCCAGGTGTTGTAGTACATGCCTACAGAGATCCCAGCATCTGGGAGGCTTGGGTAAGTAGAAGGATTTTCAGTATGAGATCAGACTGTAACATAGTAAGACCTTGTTTCAAAAATCAGCAACAAAAATGGCAGTCAAGTGGGCTATTTAGAAATGAAACGTAATTTTTTTCATCACAGATTATTATGGTTTATTTATATGGTTGATAGGTCACAGGCTTCTAAAAATACGAAGAAGTCTGTATAGGGGGATATTTGGTTTTGGTTTTGGTTCTGGAGGGTGAACCAGAGCCTCATGCTCACTGCTGGTCTTGTGCTCTGCCAGTGTGTTCTACCCCCCACCCTCCAGCCCAGGAAAACATTTTAAAATTAACACTTAAATGGCTCATAGTAAATCAGTGTGAACTTATCATAAAATGTTCTGCAAATATTGTTTATTTATATATGTGAAGTAAATTTTGGGCTCAAAATTGAAGGAACTTCTAGTTTTTAAATTTGATTTAAAAAATTACTAATCTTTACCACTTTTATAAATAGAATTCTGAAAATGAGCAGTCTTTAAACTTGAGTAAAGGGTCATGTCTGTTTTGCTTTTACATGTTCAAATATGACATTGTGGTCGCTGATGAGTCTTCTGTCGAACATTAAGGGCACTTGATTGTTACCTGTCCACTTGGACACCAGCATAGAAACCTTGGGTCCTTGTTACTAAAAGCTATCAGCTCCAGAAGTTTAGAATGTGCCTATGGGGAAACTGTTCTACCTTCTTTTTCTTCTAGATCTCATTTACATGTAGAAGATGAATAAATTGAAGTTGTCAGAACATGAAAGAAAAACTTGTGATAAGAAAAGTTGCAGACAACTTTATGGAGAAGCAGATTGAAGTTTCAGTGTAATTGAGTGAGCTGTGGTGGATTTTAGATGTTTATCACCAGTATTGATGACTTAAGAAATTCTCTGTTATCTTAGGAAAAACCTGTATCTTTTTGGATAATTTTTGTTAATATACTACTTCTTTCTTTTTGTACAGTTCACATTTAATAAGATGGAAACCTGCAAGCTTGTTTGCACAAAAACATACCATACGGAGAAGGCTGAAGACAAACAAAAATTAGACTTCTTGAAAAAAAGTATGCTACTGAACTATCAGCATCACTGGTGAGACAGAGGTTCAGCGGTCGGGGCTTTTAAGATGAAATCTCAATTTCATTGTCTGTAGAAAGTAAATTATAGATTGCATCAAATACAGCAGATTAACTGACTATGTCCCTGCCAGAGCAGTCCTAATGCAGAGTTTAAAGCATTGTCGTTCCTCTGTGCGGAGATCACGATTGTGTCAGGTGCTCTACTCAGCCCTGCTGCACTGCTTCCTTAGTCGCGTGTGCTTAGCACAGGAGTAAGTTTATGCTGTGGGGAAGAGAAAAACCATCACTTCATTCTGTGGGCCAAGAGAAGGAACATTAGCAAAACCAAATTTGTAAATAGTATCTTCTTACAGATCAAATCTACTTGATGTTTTGTAGCCATGGTGCAACATTAACAAGTTTCTTAACAGTTTGTGTTGAAACCAGAAAGTGTTTCATTTTGATTTTGAGTAATATACACTTGTTATCCAGTATTTGTAGCTGAAGTTTTCTCCAGTCCTGCCCAGCCCTATGGACCCCGCAGCTGCTTATAAAATAATCACTCAGAAGCTTATATTAATTAAAACTGCTCGGCCATTAGCTCAGACTAACTACTGACTAGCTCTTACACTCAAACTCAGCCCATTTCTGTTAATCTATATGTCGCCATGCGTTCCATGGCTTTCCCTCTGTTTGTCATTACATGCTGCTCCCTGGACGGCGGGCTGGCGTCTCCTGACTCAGCTTTCCTCTTCCTAGAATTCTCTTTGAATTTTCTGCCTGCCTCTAAGCTGTCTTGCCATAGGCCAAAGGCTTTATTTATCAACCAGCCAGAGCAATACATATTCGCAGCCTACAGAAAGACATTCCCCCATCAAGTATTCAAATGTAAAACACTTTAAAGGCTCCCCAAATCCACCTTTCTCAAAATAATTTTACTTACACATGCCTGTGTTTTGTGTAGATTCATGTGCGTTTTTCCTTTATAGAAACTAGGTTGCTGCTGGTTACCAGCATTCTCTCTTCTTCACACCTTGAATGTGGTGTTGGTGTCTCAAGCTGGAAAGTTTATACACTCCTAGAAAGATGAGGGGCTTTGGACCCCAGTTCAGACTTGGGGTACTATGGCCCCTCACCACTGTCTGCTCAATTCCTGTGTGCCAGGCTCAGAGAGCAAAGGATTCCTAGTCAGGGAAGTCATGGAGCATGTGTCCATTCATGAGCTTGTTGGTCAGCTGGTTTATTCTGATCAGCACTGGGCCTTGAGACCTGCTGAAGTAAGTGTCCTTAGACAAGCAGGGCCCTGGGAGAGGAAGGAAGGGAAAGGAAGGGGAGGGAGGGAAGGAAGGAAGGAAGGAAGGGAGGGAGGGAAAGGAAGGGGAGGGAGGGAAGGAAGGAAGGAAGGAAGGAGAAAGGGAAGGGAAGGAAGGGGAAGGAAGGAAGGGGAAGGGAAGGAAGGGAGGGAGGAAGAGAAGGAAGGAAGGATTGAAGGAAGGAAGGAAGGAAGGAAGGAAGGATTGAAGGAAGGAAGGACAGATGAAGGAAGGAAGGATTGAAGGAAGGAAGGAAAGGAAGAAAGGCAGGAAGGAAAGAAAGAAAGGGTGCCGCCAGGAGCGTGCCTGGTGCACCCATCAGTGGCGCTGACAGTCTCGGAGCCGAGGCCTCGCTGCCTAAGCTGCTATGCAGACGTAGTGCTAGACCAGTGTGAGTCAGGAGCCATTTTTACTTGGTTCCTTTCTTTCCTTCAAATTGTTCTTTATGCTTAAAAGAATATTTAAAGTTCTGTTTTAGCATTTGTTTCACTTAGCCCTTCTCACCTTCATCTATTCGAGTGGCTCATTTGTTGACTGAAGCGCAGACCTCTCAGGCCTGTGACTATTTTAGCTCTCTCTTGCACCATTCTGTTCTGAGCGCACTGCTTAGACTCGAGGTCCTGGGATAATGGAAGCAGGGACTGGGGTGTGGTTGGTGGCAGAGTGTGCGAGGCCCTTCCTTACATGGTTCTGTCCCAGTGCTGTAGGTGAGAGAGAGAACAGAAGCATTGATCCTCAGCAGCACCCATACGGGAAGACACTGAGAAATCTAGCTAATCTTTGCAGTTATTCTAGGTCCTATTTCAATGCCAGGATATATACGTTAATAAGAAGAAAAGCTATTTAAAGTAGTTTACGGAGTTCAAGGTGTTCACTAGTAAAATTTACTAAGCAGTTCGTAAAGGCAGTTGCCAACAAATGACTCTGCTTTAAAAAGTCAACTGGAAAAGCACTGATAAGTAATAGTTTTTGCTGTTGAATTGGGAGAGTTTGTGATGTCAAGTCTGCATCATGAGCAGGAATTTGGAGACTAGTAATTCTAGGCTCTAGTCCTTGAGCCCCAGGTCACTCTGTTTTTGGAAACATTGATTCTCAATGTGGGTTTACTGAAACTGAGTTGACTGTGTTTCTGTTTTAGAAGGTTTTTGCTAAATAACTTGACTTTAAGCAGAACTGGCAGAAATTAAATGTGTCTCTCAGATTTTGAAAGACCTTCAGAAGTACTGAATTCTTATGGAGCCTTATTGTGATTGTAGTTCATTTCATTTTATTCGTTGTACCAAGCTGCTTTAGGGAGGCTATGATTATTTTCTAAATTATTAAGCAGTATATGCTTGCAAAAAAAACCCACAAGTGGTACAGAAAAATATTAAATAGCAAGTAAGAGTGTCTGGCATTGCCGGCTGTTATTCTGTTCACCCTCCTGGGTAGCACTGTATGTTGCTGCCTGTTTTCAGATTTCTGCATTTGTGGGTATGTGAAAGGCGGATGTAGTTAGAAAATAACAAAGCTGACATACCACTGTGCTCTTTATTCTGGTACGTGCTTCTCTTGTTTAAAGAAACACTAGGCATTTTCCCAGGTCAGATTCCTTTTTTTTTTTTCCTACAGAACATTGTAACCATATACATAATTTCATCGTTCTCATTATAGAGAAAGGTTAATGGGATATAGTTTTCTTAGTTGAGTACTTTTCTGTTTTTACTTGGGTCATTAAAATTGGGTTTGAGATCTTTGGGGCTGACTTATCCATAGCTAGAGCAGTTCCATCGTTGTAGAGCCTGTTTTGATCCCCACATGGGTACCTGAACTCCCTTCAGCTGTGCTGTCCACTCTGTCCCTCTGCCTTCTGGGAGGGGGAGGGGCACGTGTGTTACTGAAGACCAAGTATAAGGTCTTACTCATGCTTAGCAAGCACTGTACTACTGAGCTACACCCCAGCCCTTTATGGTGTTCTAAAAATAGTCATATTCAACTAGTTGCCTTAGTACTTTCAGGGTTCAGTGACATAGAACCTTTATACTGCAGCTCATGGTATAGAAAGGGACTTTGAAGCTGACTTGAGCACATTTCACCTCAGATCCTACCAGTCCAACAAAGGGGAGTGATGTAGTTTTCAAAACTGCACAATCTTCATTAATGTAAGTCTGCTGTGTTAAACCACACAGTAGGACTTCATTGCCAAGTTTCATTCCTTTTTGCTACAGTTTTGGCTATTCCAGTCTAACGAACAGCTTTTATAAATGAATTGTTGGGAAGTAAGTTCTTCATACTGAAGTACTGTTGGTGGCAGTGTTTCCCACAGCGGCCCTGGAATGTGGGGAGGAAGCTTCCTCTACACTGAAGGAGTTCTTTCTGGTAGACAGTTGAGACCAGTCACCCACTGTTACCCTTGGATTCTTCTTCCACACTCTTTTGCACTGTGGCAAATTGGAAATAGGGTTGAATTATTTTGTGTTAGAAATTAAGTACTGCTTTCTGACTTAGGAAAGCAGTCATTTTAAATGATATTCTTAAATTTTTCTTACATTGATTTCTAAGGCTTTCTCTTTCTGTTTAGTACATTCTAATACCTCAAATAGCTTTTAACACCAAGGCATTAAATAAATTACAAATAAGTGAAATGTTTTTTTAAAACCCCAATTGCCTCTGACTTCCTTACTGCAACTAGCACTCTAATTTTTCTGGCATTTTCTTTCTAGTTGGCTGGCATGAAGACATTCTGTTGCCTGTATGCACTCACTGGTTATACTTCATTCTGTCTAAAGCAACTGACTGATTATTTAGTTCCCCACAAGACTCTGAATTATTTATATAGCATTGTTTTATGTTTCTAATATTTTATAACATTATAGTCTTTTGGGTATTATAATAAACAGCTTAACAGTATAGGTGATTCTAAAATTTGGTACACAGAGTGCTATTAAGTAGCACTTAAATATGACAAGGCATGTTTTATTAGGTCATTAACATACACCTTGGGTGAATATAGAATCATAATTTTACTTCCTAGGGCACACATTAATTAAAAAATAAAACATGCCCTGGAGTGTAGTCTTATGACTGTAATACAGCTCGTATATTTTGGCTAATTTTTTATTTTGTACCCTGCAGTGTGTTCTAAGCATAGAGGACCACACGCCTGGACTATAATGCAACTTCACAATGCTACAGAACTTCATTATTCTTTTAATGCTTTTTCACTATAAACTTTGAAAGATTTGGTTCTCTTGCTTTATAGCAATATTTCTTTTATAAATCACTTGGATTTATAAGTTTTAAGAGAAAATACTGTAATTTCCACTTATATTCTGTGTTCTTTAGTTACATTTCATCTCGCAGCTATATTCTTTGCCTTTCTGTTGAGCTGCTGTAATGAACACCATTTATGTTTATCTAATAAGCTCCTAAGGAGCCAGATACATTGCTCTGCACCTGTTTCAAGCTTCAGGTGCTCTGCTGAAGGTAAAAGTTATGCTCAAGTGCCTGGATGATGTCATTAAATTCACAGCTACAATAGGCTGATTGATAGAACTCCTACATGCGTTTATCGTTTCAAAGCCTGTGCAGAATCTGTTCTTACACAGTGTATCAGATTTCATCAAAACATCTTTGAATTTGGAATCTTAAGACATTTAGAAGCCAGGCAGTGGTGGTTCACAACTTTAATTCTAGCACTCGGGAGGCAGAGGCAGACGGATTCCTGAATTCAAGACCAGCGTGGTCTACATAGTGAGTTCTAGGACAGCCAGGGCTACACAGAAAAACCTTGTCTCGATAAAAGCCAAACCAAAACAAAAAAGACATTTAGAAATGTTTACATTTTATAAAATGATGACGTTGATTTAAGCAATACTTACTAAGTTGTGTTTACTAGGTTCTCTTCTAACTTGACTTTTACTTACGTGCACAGGATTGTGGATAATATGCCTGTAACGTGGTGTTACGATGTCGAAGATGGTCAGAGGTTCTGTAATCCTGGATTCCCTATTGGCTGTTACATTACAGATAAAGGCCATGCTAAAGACGCCTGTGTTATCAGTGTAAGTCTGTGGTCAACTTGACACTGCTTTTTAGAAGGAGAATTTGATCTTTAAACGAAATTGTTACAGGCATAGAATGAATACAGTTAGATGTTCTCAGGCACATTACTTAGATCTTAAATTTAAGGCACATTAAAACTGCAAATTTAACTCTAGAATTAAAATTATTCAGATTCAGTTCAACATTTACAGTCTCTTATGATAGTTGTGTGTTAAGGGCTAAGTCTTTATTCTAACTCAGTTAAAAGTTGGATTCTGTGGCTGGAGGGATGGTTCACCTCTTAAGACTGCATAGCGCTTTTGCAGAGGACCTGAGTTTGAGTCCCAGCACCCATGTCAGGTGGCTCACAGAAGCCTAGCACTCCAGTTCCGGGAGACTTCTGGCTTGCAAGAGCACTGGCACTCAAGACACACATATAATACTAAAATACTCATAGAGATCTGCCCGTCTCTCCCTCCTGAGTGCTGAGATTAAAGGCATGCACCGCTATGCCCCGCTAAAAATAAATCTTTTAAAAAATGTTTTTAATTAAAAAAAAAAAAGTTAGACTCAGGACTGGCGAGGTGGCTTAGTAGGTAAAGGTGCATGATGACCTGAGTTCAATTCCCAGGACCCATATGGGAAAAGGAGGTAACTGACCCCCGAGGTTTTCTCAGACCTTCACACCTGTGTTCCCACACATATACAATAAAAGTGTAACTTTAAAAAAGTTATAGCCATAAGACATTCTTTAGAGCGGAGGTAGAGTGATTGAGGAAGGGAGGAAAAACTGCCAGTAGTAGCAGGGGCTCCGAGGGAGGAACATCGGGTGCTTAACCCTTCCGCACCCAACCAGGTCGGTACTGGAGTGTCAGAAGGCTGCTCCCTGAGTCAGTGAATTCATCTCACAAAAGCTTGGGAATACACTTTTTAAGACTGTCTTAAGTTCTGCTTTATGATGAAAATGGAGCACTAGGAGAGGGCGTTAATATGGGATTGTTACTAAGATCAATGTGTGACAGTCACTAACTCTGTGTTGTTATTACTGATATTGGGTGTGTGAGGTGTTCGCATACTCAGACACTCTGATGTGCTTTCTTAATGGATATGATCTGGTAAGTTAGCATCAATCTCGTTATATTGATTAATCCTCTTGTGAAAGTTGAGCAAAGGTACTTGAGTAGTTTAGGTTATTTATTTAAACAGATTCACAGATTTTTGGACAAGAGGTGTGATTAAATGGACAGTTTTGTATATTCATAATATTTCTTTTTTAACATTTTGTTGTAATTGAAAAACTATAAAATACTAGTTACCTAGTTTAAGCAGATATTAGTTTTATGTAAAATTAAAACCTTAGAAAGCACCATTTACCTTCTCCACTTAATTTTGGCTTATAAGGACTTCAAACTTAAAGTCTTAGCATTTTAATAGGGAAGGATTAAAATTTCATCTGAACTTAAGTGTCTATTTGTTACTGTGGTCATTTGTGAAGTACTGTGCTTGATTCTCCCATGGGCAGTGTTCTGTCTTTAACTTTTAAGTTCTGTTTCACAGTCAGAATTCCATGAAAGAGATACTTTCTACATCTTCAATCATGTTGACATCAAAATACATTATCATGTTGTTGAAACTGGGTCCATGGGAGCAAGATTAGTAGCTGCTAAACTTGAACCAAAAAGGTAAATATGCAAGTAGGTTAAAGAAACAAAAACTGTTGCAACCATGTGTGGTGGCTCACACTTATAATCTTAGCACTTTGGGAGGTTGAGGCAGGAGGATTGAGGTGAGTGCAAAGCATTGTGAGTTCTAAACTAGCCTGGCCTCAACAACTCCCCTCACCCCAATAAAACAGACACAAGTGAAACATAGATCTAAAGAATAAGTATTTTGAGATCAAGTGCTTTTCCTTAATCATTATTCTGACATTTCCAAATTAATTACAGTGAGAACTCCCTTCAGTATAATGTTTCTGAGATTTTTAGAGGCTACCCAGAGAAACAGCAATTATTATTTCTCTGTAATAGGGAAGTGGTCAGATTGAGATGCCTTCCTTTCTGCATTTTGTTTTGTTTTTTGTTCAGAAATTTTCACAGCTTTTTCACACTGAGTGGTTGGCAGTGTGGTGGAAAGAGCATCTCTTCAGTGACAGAAAGCTTTCCTGCTCTGAGGCCCATGTGGCTGTTGGAACTATCATTTTAAAGTCTCCATGTCAGCCTTTGCAAGGGAGTCTTGAGGTTGTCCAGGTATTAGGGTAAAAGGACCTCTTTTGAACCAGGCATGGTGGTGCACACCTTCGATCCCAGCACTTGGGAGGCAGAAGCAGGTGGATCTCTGAGTTTGAGGCCAGCCTGCTCTATAGAGTGAGTTCCAAGACAGCCAGAGCTACACAGAGAAACCCTGTCTCAAGAAAGAAAGAAAATAAAATACTTGTTTTGGTTGTGGGTTGTATTTTTCCCATGACTTTTCTTGCTACCGAGTTAGCTACGTTTTCACCTTATTAGTGGTAAAGCAATGCATGGCATACTAAAATGGCAGTTAATTTAAACTCCCCCTGTGGACTTTTCTTTCATAAGATTGTTTGACTAGGTACAGTGACATGTGCCTGGAGTCCCAGCACATGGTTGAAGCTGGAGGGTCTTTGGGTCTAGAAATCAAGACCAGCATGAGCAGCATGGCAAGACCCTATCTTTTTTTTTGGGGGGGGGGAGGGTGTTTCGAGACAGGATTTCTCTGTGTAGCTTTGGTGCCTGTCCAGGATCTCGATCTGTAGACCAGGCTGGCCTCGAACTCACAGAGATCCACCTGGCTCTGCCTCCTGAGTGAGGCTTCTGTGTTCTTTTAAATGAAAGGGTTCAGATTTTTGTTTATAATTGGATATGTAACTAAGCCCATTATTTCCGTGAAGTAAATATTTATGCTGTGAAGTGTGATGTGAGGACCAATGAGATGGCTCAGTTGTAAAAGTGTTTTCCAAGGAAACCCATGGTGGAAGGAGCAGCCTGACTCCTCAAAAGTGTTCCACAACTTCAACACACACACACACACACACACACACACACACACACAAATAGTCAAATTTGAGACAAGTTTTGTAATATGGTATGAATGATGTCATCTTTAATGGTCAGTGTATTGTGAAATGTAGGGAAAATTTATGACCTGTATTTTACCTCATTTTCTAAACTGAACTTTATCATTATCTTGCCAAAATGTTTCTTCCAACAGCTTCAAACATACTCATATAGATAAACCAGACTGCTCTGGACCCCCCATGGATATAAGTAACAAGGCTTCTGGGGAGATCAAAATTGCCTATACTTACTCTATTAGTTTTGAGGTAAGTTTGTTTTTAATCTTTAATATAATTCAGAAATTGGTTTTAAATATGTACCACTTAACCTAACTAAAAATACTAATGAACAAATAGATAAGCTTTTAATGAGCTGCTTTTTAGAATAGCCTGTCAGTGTACCAAACAACATAATCATTCCTAAAACTAAATTTTGTTTTAAATGAAAAGATAGAGGAAGTTGGAGAATTGTGTTTAGTGTGTCTTACAACTAAGAGATCCATGTAAGACAAGCTGCAAGAAATAGGTATAAAAGGTGATATGAAATGCCAGGCATGTCAGAAGTTTGTGGGACGCACCATCCTTTCCATAATAAGCATGAGGGTATCAATTTAAATGGAGAGTGGCATATTGGGAGGTTTTCTTAAGACATTGAGAGATGTTTTTGTCAGTGGAGAAGATCCTTAGGACAAAAGAGAAGGTGATTGTCAAAAGTGTGGGGAAGAATTCCACCTCTGCTTTTAAATATTTACCTTGACTAGCTAATATAGTGATGGTTAATGTCCCCATGTGTAGTATTTGATTTTCAAGGCCAGCACAATAAACAGTTTGTGTTTTTAGGTAAAACCCTAGCGTGAGTGGCGTTTGCCAGATGTACCTGGGTTCTAGCCATGGTCTTGTTAGTCATCCCATAGGTACAGTGTAAAGAAGAACTCATTCTGTTCTGTTATTTTCTCAAGAAATTAAATATAAGCTCTGGATTTTGGCATTGAAAATTGACTTGTACTAGCTATAATTTAGAGCTGGACTTTTAAAAATACAAACATATAGTTATTGCTACAATTCTTGCCAGGCCTCTTGGGTTTGTTTTTTGTTTTAAATTCACGGATTAGTTTCATTCTGTTTGCACTAGATTTGAATAAATCTAAAACTACCTTATCCTCATTAGTAACTCAGGTACTGCTGTTAAAATTGCAGGTGTTGACTGAATAGGAGGGTGAGCTATTGAAGAGAATTTTCAGATTCTTAATGTACCTTGTCCGAAGATGCTCAGAGTTTCTTTCTTCCCCCTCCAGGAACAGAAAAACATCAGATGGGCATCTAGATGGGACTATATTTTGGAGTCTATGCCTCATACCCACATTCAGTGGTTTAGGTAAGAGTGCAATTAGTCTGCCTTTGGCTTTCTGCTTGTCCCTGTGAGCATTTCATCCCCTCTCTAGCCCTGCTCAGTGTGTTTAGTTGTCTAGACTAGAGTTCAGATCCTGACTTGAAGCCAGTGCTGCAGCAACACTTCAGTACACTTCCGCACGCTGTAGCGGCCCTGACCATAAAGTTATCTTTGTTACTACTTTATAATTTCGCTACTGTTATGAATCATAATGTAAGTGTTTTTAGAGAGAGGTTTGCCAAAGGGGTCGTAACCCACAGGTTGAGAGCCCCTGCTGTAAGCCATGAGGTATTTGTCTAGGCAGGCCATCTGTTTCTTCATCTAGACATGCTTAGCTCATGGGAGTGGAATGATAAAGGATGAGAGATCGAGGGAGGGAGCATCTGAGGATATTACTGGCTGGCAGGTCAGAGTGTTCAGGAAGCTGCTGTTAAGCCATTGTTCTCTCCAAAGTATGACTCAGGACTTTACCTTGAAGCTGGTTCGCTGTGCGTCTCTTTTTCCTGCTTTGCTGACTAATCTTCTTGACATTCACTAATTTTCTGAGTGCATTTGCCGGTCAGTAAGTTCCTTGAGGATCCAAGCCTGCCCTTTGCTGTCTTGCTGTGTGTATTGCAGCAACGTGGAAACAGTAGTTAACCCAGTAATGTTGACCATCCACAAAAACCATTCTGATTCTAGGCTGTGGATTGTAATTCAGTGGTAAAGGGCTTGCGGAGGGTGGCCCAGGAGTCAATCCGCAGCACCACACATACATCTAAACAGTAATGAATCTGAGCACAGTGACTAGTGTTTGTAATGCCAGTTACTCAACAGACTGAGGCAGGAGGATTGCAGGGTTGCAGTCAAGCTGGACAGCTTAGCCAAGTTGAGGTGAGGGCAAGGGAGAGGGAAGAGAGAGGTAGGGAGGGAAGAAGGATGATAATGAATATATGAAAATCTGTCCTTGGTAGTCACGATACGCTGAGTTTGTTGGATTTTAAGAAATTTTGAGCTGGGCCGTGGTGGCGCACGCCTTTAATCCCAGCACTCGGGAGGCAGAAGCAGGCAGATCTCTGTGAATTTGAGGCCAGCCTGGTCTACAAAGCGAGTTCCAGGACAACTAGGACTGTTA
>CABHPH010136122.1:31715-56302 GCA_902168325.1 Peromyscus nudipes
GGTGGGGTTGTTTTTATTTTGATTGAGCTGGGGGGGTGTTGTTGGTGTTGTTTTTGGTTTTTCGAGATAGGATTTTTCTATGTAGCCCTGGAACTCACTCTGTAGACCATGCTAGCCTCAAACTCAGAGATATGCCTGCCTCTGCCTCCCGAGTGCTGGGATTAAAGGCGTGCGCCACGGCCACCCTGATTGAGCTGTTTTCATGTCCACTGGTCTGTGACTAAGCTACAGTTCCATCCTGATGTGCTTGTTCCCACAGCATAATGAATTCCTTGGTTATTGTTCTCTTCTTATCTGGGATGGTAGCCATGATTATGTTACGCACGCTACATAAAGATATTGCCAGATATAACCAGATGGACTCTACGGTAAGTGGAAACATTTCATTTAGTCTTTAGATACCACAGAGATTTCAGATGTGGAAACCTTCAGTTGCAGAATGTGAAATATATGAAAAAATAAGAGCTAAAATTTTTCTAAGACAGAAAAACAGAAAATCCATAGATTCAAGTATTTCCCAAACATATAAATAAAATGAATTCTTTGCTTATTTGAACTGAGAGATGAACTGAGAGACGCTTTTGTCTATGAACAAAAATACATGGCCACAAACAGATCTACACTGAAGCAGTTTTTGCGGAGATAACTTCGCAGACTGTGAGTAAATGGAAACAGTTCAGAGAGAGATGGATGAGGAGTTGACAAGGAAACACTTTCTGTACCAATTCGAAACTGAAGGCTTAAAGGATATGAACATGGACAAACAGATTATTTGATGAATGGTATTAGGATAGCGTAGGTATTCCTCTGGAAGGAAAAGAAGTAACTGGGCAAAGGACATAAGAAATGTCCCTAACACTGGAGATGACTTGGCTGTGCAAGCCTGGCAGACTGAGCTCAGTCCTCAGAACCCACAGCGGAAGGAGAGAACTGCTCCTGAGGTTGTCCTCTGACCTCCACATGGGCACACAGACTAGTAATAAAATTATTTCTTTAATTAGAGAATCCAAGTGATGGTCATTCACAATAAGGAAGGTACATATTACGTGTTCTTTGTTCCCCTTTGCTCTGCCCATGTTGGGTGATTGAGAGAACACATACACTTTGGATGGCCAGTGAAAATGCAGAGCGGTGCACCCTGTGGAAGGCAAATTATGGAATATCCACACAGTAGACTACTAAACACTTAATAACAACAATGAGCCAACTGAATATAGCGTGAAAAGAAGCTTCAAAATGGTATTAGAATAAAGAAGCAAAGTTGCAAGGGGTGTGTGTGTGTGTGTGTGTGTATGTATATGTATGTATGTATGTGTGTGTGTGTATGTATGTATGTATGTGTGTAAAATAGTAGACTGTTTCTGCAGGGATAATAAGAACCTAGGTCACATAGGTTTTTCCCCAGAAAAAGAAGCCCTTGCACTTTGGGCAAAATTTAGCTGTTCTTTGTTGTTGTTTTGTGGTTTTTGTTTTGTTTGTTTGTTTGTTTGAGACAGAGTCTTGTTATATATCCCAGGCTGACCTTAAATTTGTAATCCATACTCAGTTTGTGCCACACACACTTAGTTGTGTTTTTTGTTTGTTTTGTTTTTTTAATTGCAGGGGTTTTTTATGTGCATTGGTGTTTTGCCATGGGTGTCGGGTCTCCTGGAACTGGAATTACACAGTTGTGAGCTGCCGTGTAGGTGCTGGGAATTGAACCCAGGTCCTCTAGAAGAGCAGTCAGTGCTCTTAACCACTGAGCCATCTCTCCAGCCCCCAAGTATCTATTCAATAAATAAAAAGTAACCCGAAACAGTCCTTTATTTAACACTAGCTCAGCTGGAAAGAGGTGTGTGTGCTTCTCAGCCTCCTATGTTTTAAACAAACATTTATAAAACAAAGAGATCAGTAAACCCAGCATCTGCCAACTCAGGTTCAGGCATGATTGATCTATAGATTCTAACCTCCTCTCCCCATCCTCCAGTTTTTATTAAACCAATCCTAGCTTAAATTTTATTTAATCTCTTAAGAGACCATGTATGTTTAGTAATACTTCAGCTTTGCATTCCGTGCAATGTCTGGAAGTAAGACCAAAATGCATGTCAAGTGTTTTGTACAAAAAAGGACATACTTTGGTTATTACTGTTATCTTGAGCTAGAGTCATATCTACATGTAACTTTAAGACATATTAAGTTTCAGTTGATTTGTATTTACTAAAAACAAAAATATGATGTATTAGCAGTAGCACTGCCCACTGCTTAAAAGGATAAAGGGTTTAAGTGGGAATTTATGAGAGGGATTCAGATGGACTAGAGGACTGTCAGGAGGCGTGGCTGAAGTAGCCAGTGAGGCACGTTCTAAAGGACTAGCAAGCTGCAGTGAGGAAAGGTCATTGAGAAATTGGAAACAGCAGCAATGTGCTGTATTTGTATTTTAGCAAAACAGCTTTGGATGTTAGCTGGAGAATTGTTTGGAGCAGGATGAGATTAGAGATGCAGAGATCAGTCCAGCGAATGGTACATATCTCCCCAAAATGAAAGGAGGGACAGATACATCCAGAGGGTATTTAAGAAGTGGGTGGAGCTAGTACTAGAGAATACAGAAGCCCAGAGAGGGCCAGTGGATGACCCCCAGGTTTCTGGTCCAGCTACTTGTAATTGGTTAGAAGGGTCCCTCTGACAGCTGTATTAAGGATCAGCTAAATGGGAACAACGGCAGAAACAGGCCTGTTGAGTGTAACCAGAGGGACCAATAAGAGGTCGTGAACTGAACCAGAGGAGGAGGGAGTGTGACATGTGGGCGTGTTGTGATGCTGAGGCACGAGAGAAGGATGACTCGGGGTTTGGGAGGCTGAGCAGTTGGAAGGTGGTGTTTTCATCTAGAGGAGACTTGGTGGAATGAGGATTCTGTAGTTGTGTTTATCATGTCTGGTCAAACAGTCAGGTAGAGCTGTTGATTCAGTACATACGTGTAAGACAGATGCAGTTTGGGCTTGCGGTACAAACATGTTTTACAGCTAAGTTTACTCCCACAGTTCGGTAGGAATCATGTTGTCTGTGTAAAGTTTCTCCAGCCTCAGTCTCTTTTCCTTGACGGTGCTGAGGATCTTACAGAGGGCCTTGTGTGTGGTAGGCAGTTTTCTGAAGATTTCAGTACATAACATTCCTTTAGAAACAATTCTAGAAAGCTGTTTAAAACTCCATGCTTAACATTCTATTCTTCATAGCTGAAGTAATTAACATAAGTCTGAAAAATGTATAGCAGCATATCCAGTGGTAAACAGACCAAAATGTTCCCATGTGACATGCTGAACTGAGTTCTTTGTTTTTGTAGGAGGATGCCCAGGAAGAATTTGGCTGGAAATTAGTTCATGGTGATATATTCCGTCCTCCAAGAAAGGGGATGCTGCTGTCAGTCTTTCTAGGATCCGGGACACAGATCTTAATTATGACTTTTGTCACTCTGTGTAAGTTTTAAATGAAGACTAAAAAGAAAATACTTTGTCTGAATAATAAGTAAGTTTTCCTATGGGAAGTGGCTGTGCTAAGAGCCTTTGACTTTCAAATTCTGTGTACTTTGTCTCTGAGTACCTTGGGGACAGGTTAGATTCACCCAGAGGTTGATGGGGTGTCTTCCTCCAACTGGGCTACAGATACGCAGGTCCTTAGAGACCCAACTGGAGCCAGCGCCACTCAGTTTGGCTGTTCCATCCAGCTCCAGAGAAAGGAGCAGGCAGCTAGGAGTCCACGGATCTGCAGCATCCAGGACTGAAAAGAGAGGGAACTAAGGGTGAAAAGGGAGTTTTTGTAGTGTTTTCTCATGGGGAAATTTAGGAAGTAACTTTTTTTTTTTTTTTTTGGCAATGTTCCATAACTATAGGGTCTCTTGAGCCACCTGGGAATCTTGAGAAATTTTATTGCAGAAAGTTTTATCGGTAAAATAGATCTCCTTTAGAGGGACTGATCAGATGCAGGGTCACTCTGAGACTGCTCCCTAGGGTTCATTAATTCTAGTTTCTTTCCCTGTTCTTTTCTATAAGAGAAACTGTTTATGAATGGACTTTTCTGCATTGTGTATCTATTTTTAAGCCATAGTTTTACTTGTTGAGTCCAGCTTCTGGTGACAAGTAACAAATGTTGTTATTGAAAGAATCCCCAGGGCCAGCTGTGGTGGCACAGACAGCCTTTAATGCCAGCAGGGGGCAGAGGAGTCCAGCCTGTTCTACAAACCGAGTTCCAACACAGCCAGGGTTACACAGAGAGACCCTGTCTCAAACAAACAAACAAACAAAATCCACAGATGACCTTTTAAATTTTTTCTAGGGAACATACGACCTTGTTTGGTTACAGGTCAAATATGTAATAGTGTATGTAGTCTTTTGTTTCGCCTTACTTTTTTGAGACAGGGTATTCCTTTGTAACCTGAGCTGGCCTAGACACCCAGTCTGTACACATGCTGGCCTCAGATTCACAGTAGTGCCCCTGCTCCTGATCCCTAGTGCTGGGATACAGTGTTTCTGTTAGTAAAATTACTGCTTTTTGTTGTTGTTTTGTTTGCTTGCTTGCTTATTTATTTTAAGATCCTCCTGCCTCTGGCTCCCTAGTGCTGGGATTAAAGGTGTGTGCCACTACCGCCTGCCTGCATATTCTGTAGTGGGAATAACTATCATTTCTAAATGCCGGATATCTGAGTAAATTTGAAAGCCACAGTTCACACCTTCAGGCTTTACACTCGGGTCGCTAGGCTTATTCTGAAGACTAGGTAGTACTTGCTGTTGTTGTTTTAATGTAATAACAACTAAGGAGATAATGACTTTGATAGGATAGATAGGATTTATAAGAGTATTAGACTGCTTAGACTTAGTATTCTCCAGGTAGGCCTGGAGAAAGCAGCATAAAAAATCTTAGTAAGCCAGGGGCTAGCATGATGCCGCCAGAGAACCAAGATGGACTCACCCAGAAATGGCACTTGAGGATATTGTTCTGAATTAGTGTTTTATCAGGAACTACCTAGATGGAATCTTCTGGACCCATGGGAGACTCCCCAGTGGAGCTAGCTCCATTCGGGATCATATTTATGCATATGTTAGCCGTCACTAGCTGCGTGGGGCTATGTGTATTTTTCATGAGGTTGTATTTGTTTTCTTATAAAAAAAAAAAGTATTCTACCATTTCATAACAAAGGATGCAGAGTAATAACATTTTCAACTTTTAATGGTTGCTTCTTAGTTTTTGCTTGTCTGGGATTCTTGTCCCCTGCCAATCGAGGAGCCCTGATGACATGTGCTGTGGTATTGTGGGTGTTGCTGGGCACACCTGCTGGCTATGTTGCTGCCAGATTCTACAAGTGTAAGTAAAGGCCATAAGGACTGCAAGTGAGTCTGCCACCATATGGTTCTGACGGGTGGGGGAGAGGTGAGGGCAGATAGGCACTCCCGGACAGGTATACTACAGTTTAGTCTGCCACCATTGTGGTTCTGATGGGGTGGGGGTGGGGTTGGCACTGCCTGGACAGATATCACAGGTTTCTAGATAAGAACCTGGATAGTGGTTTCTTAGTTACGTGGATGGCTGTTGTAGATTTATCTCTCAAATGCTTTGACAGTAGCATAAGCTATTGTGATGCTGCTTACCTGCTGTCCCCTCTCCCTTTTCCTTGAAAGTGTTAACTTTTGGGGTGGAACAAAACAGCATACCAATCTACCATTTATAAACTAAAGTAAACAAAGGTGTCATTTTTGGGGAGCTCTGAAGGAAGTAACATTTGTGTCATTAGTTTCTGTCTCTTCTCTTCAGAGGTAAAGCAGAGTTCAGAGAACAAAGGGTCAGGGCCACAGGTGTGGTTGGCAGCTTAGGTCAAAGAAGGTGGCAGTTACCTGTGCCTAGGAATGCTGAAGCCCTGTCTTTAGTTCCCTGTGGTCTGCTGATAGGAAGAAGATTGGAGGTGAAACACTGTAGAGTTGCCTGGGTGACCATAGGGTGGAGTTGGGAGACCCCAAGCTAGACTTGATTCCCTGTCAGGTCCTGTTAAGTCTGTGGGTGGGGGTGGGTGGGGTTCAGGGTTACTTCCCAGGTTCTGTCCTTGCTCTCCTTGTGCTCTTCACTGAAGGACATGGGACCTATGTGTGTTAGTACATGTGAGATACAGTCAGAACCCTGCCTGCCTCTCATACCAGCCTTGTTTTCAGCCACAGAGGCTTCTCTGAGTTCCTGAAGCAGACTCTGCTGCTCCTTTATACCTTTCTCCATCCACATCACCCCTCCTAGACCTTCTGCTAATGTCTCTCCACCCTCACACCTCCTGCTCAGGTCGGAGTCTCATTAGACAGTAAGAACATTACTGAGAGCTGGTGTCATAGGCCACGGCAGAAGAACTCTCTGATTGCTAAAAGGATTTTTTAAAACCACTTTTTATGTGGTTGCTTGTGCTTTAAAAATGTTTTGAGGAGGGCTGGAGAGATGGCTCAGAGGTTAAGAGCACTGACTGCTCTTCCAGAGGTCCTGAGTTCAATTCCCAGCAACCACATGGTGGCTCACAACCATCTGTAACGAGATCTGGTGCCCTCTTCTGGCCTGTAGTCATATATGCTGTATACCTAATAAATAAATAAATCTTAAAAAAAAAAAAAATGTTTTGAGGAGCTAGAGAGGTGGCTCAGTAGTTAAGAGCATTTGTTGGTCTTATAGAGGACCTGGGTTGTTGCCAACACCCACATGGTCACTCACAAACATCTGCTACTGCAGTCCCAGGGCTCCAACACCTGATCTCTGGTACCAGGCGTAAGCACAAGTACACATGCATACATGCAGGCAAGGCCCTCGTAGACATAAAATACATTAAAAACAGAATGTTTTGAAGTTTGGAGTTGTGTTTATTATTAAACTCAACAGTAAATTCACAGTCTACGTAACCGAATTCATATCAGATTTTTATAATTCATTTAATTTTGTCATTTTAAGGTAAGTAGTGTATGAACACTTGCTTATAAATGATACTAAAATGCTTTTCAAATCAAAAAGAGAACTCTTCACACCCAGTTTAAACTAGGAACAGAAAAGAAATGTCACTTTTTACTCTGCACAGTTCATGATTTGATACTTTTAAGTGAAAGGAAAAAATCAGAGAGGAGTAAAGGAAAGTAAAAATTGTGTGAGCAAATTCATTCTGTCAGAAGCTCTGGCCCTTTCTCTTGGTCTCCTGATGCCACACTCCTCTCCCCACCCACGCCCCAGAAACCACAGTACTAGAGAGCGAGCCCTGGGCACTCAGACCTACTGTGGAATTAAAGATGTTGCAAGTTAGGCTTGAGGATTGTGGAACAGATTCTAGAACTGACCACAGGTGGGCAAGAGTCCCCGTGTCCTTTCCACAGCCAGGCAGTTCATCGATGCTGGCATAGGGGTTGTTTGCTTTGTGGCATCAGTAAATGAGACCAGATCTGGGTGACTTAGCCTCTTGCCATGCACTGTGGGACATTGAATAACAAGCATCATAGCAGATGAACGAGGGTCTCTTCCTGGTGAGCTGATCATGCTGCCTGAAAAACATTTGGGGTGTGAACACTGGTTTGCTTTGAAGGAAAATCTGTGCTTATGTTTTGTTTTCTTCCGTAGCCTTTGGGGGCGAGAAGTGGAAAACAAATGTTTTGTTGACATCATTTCTTTGTCCTGGGTAAGTGAGTTTTTCAGTAATTCTTAATGATCATCTCTTATTCCCCCAGCCTTTTCAGTCCCTTCTGTCTCTAAGTCAGGTATCTAAGAAAGCATTTAAGTTTTGAAAACTGATAACATGAATATTTAGTATACCTGTGCTGAGTGATACCATGTACCTTATATATGAAAATTATCTTTAGATACAACAAACAGTTGCTTTCTTTTGTATGAGGGAGAAAAGGCCAGCTAGCACCTCCCTTGACAGAAAGTCTTTCTGTCTCTTAGTCTGCAGCAGTTGTCCTGACATGTTGCCACATAAGGTTGTAGTAAAGCTTTTGACCTGATCTCAGGGAGGGCTTCTCCCTGAAGGGTGCCCAGACAGGCCGGTGTGGGGCTTTCAACAGGTGTATTGCCAATGTTTGGTATGCTCCATTATGTAGAGTGACGTGTCCCAAAACTCAACGACACCACAAATCAAAACAGCCTTGGCTTTCTGAGAGGTGCTTCTGCTCTCACCTAGTGTGCGCCATAACCTTACCGTTTCTGGGGACATGCAGTACGGTGAGAGCACACAAGGGGGCCCTAGCAGAAGGGCTGTTCCCCAAGAAACAAGCGTGAAGGTAGCAGTGTCTCGTAGACCAGCACTGGAAGCACACACTCCCTCTGTAACTGACCTCCATGAGACCCACATGATCCGGTCTGTATGCTCTTCTCAAGTCCGCTCTTGGTCCCGGCTGCCCCCTTCAGGACCTTTCAGTCAGACTCTCCTGTTGCTCCCTGTTGTGCTGTCGCATGTGACTCTTCTTCCTAGAAAGACACTTAGCTCTCCCGGCTCCTGAAAGAGCTTCCCTGAGTATCTTCCTGGTAGTGCGAATCTCTTTTCTACCCCAGCAAGAGTGCGTTGAGCACACAGTCCACACTCCCGTTCTCGTTCACCCTGCGCACATGGTGCAGTGTAAGCTCGTGTCATCAGTACTTTCTCCTGGCTTTACTGAAATTTACAGTGGCATTCCTGTTCTCAGATCTGGAGACCCTTGTCCTCAGGCTGTCGGTATCTTCCTCTCTAGTTCTCCTCTAGCCTCTCTCACAGCTCTCCTTGGATTTATACCGTTCTAGAGGACTGGGTCTTGCCAGGCAATGGTGCACACCTTAATTTAAACTCAACACTTGAGAGGCAGAGGCAGGCGGATCCCTAAGTTCAAGGCTAGCCTGGTCTACAGAGCTGGCTCCAGGACAGCCTGAGCTACACAAACCCTGTCTCAAAAAAACTAAGGGGAGGTGGGAGGAACAGGCTCTTACTGCCACTGCTCAGAGCTCTTTTTTCTGTGCTGGGCATTGAACCTCCATCCTTATATATGCTAAGTATTACATACAAGGATGTAGGTTCTATCCCCAGTGTGGGAAGATAGTGTAAAGTATATATTTTATGATTAACAGCCTTGTTTTAAAAAATATACTTGGGAGCTTTGAGCAGTGGTGGTATCATAGGCAGTGCCGTTTATCCAAGGCACAATTATTGCAAATTGAGAAATGTACTTAGGAAGCCTTGGTGGAAGTATAACTGCACACATTTAGATGTCTAAATTCAGTAAAAGCTCAAGGGGAAGCATGATGTTTAGCAAGGAATTAGTGACTGGAGTATAGAAATAATGCACAGCTACTTTGCAGAAAACATGTAGCCCAAATGAAAAGTGAGTGGGGGGCCTAGCCAGCAAGTGCGAAAGGGACGGCACCAGAGCCCGCAAGCGCCAGATGCTCACTGCAGTTGTCCATAGAAATACAAGTTACAGCAGTTCTGACTGTGATGAAAATATGTGGAAAGGCAACTTTCATCAGCTGCTGGTTGGAGTTTAAATTGGTCAGAGCAGCCGAAAAAGCAATCTAGCAGTTTGTAGTAAAGTTTTAAATTTTGTGAACCCCATGACTTAGAAATTCTACCTTTTTTATTCTCTGACCTCTCTCATCGCAGGTTACTGTCCCTTGATGATTTTGTTTTGACTTTGTCTTTCAGGATTGTGTTTGCTGACTTCTTCATCATGAACCTGATCCTCTGGGGAGAGGGCTCTTCAGCGGCCATTCCTTTCGGCACTCTGGTGGCCATCTTGGCCCTCTGGTTCTGCATATCTGTGCCCTTGACGTTTATTGGTGCATACTTTGGCTTTAAGAAGAATGTAAGTTCTTAGGTGCTAACTTCAGTGGTTTCAGCTGAGGAAATTAGTCTATTCTGCCTTAAAAGATACCATAAAAAATGTCGCAAGGTGTAAACTTATCCTTAAGATTTAGGCTTCCCAAGTTCATGAAATAATAGTGTTAGGAATGTTGGGTTTTTAGGGCTGGAGAGATGGCTCAGCCGTTAAAGGCTAGGCTCACAACCAAAAATATAAGAGTTTAGTTCCCAGGAATGTTGGGTTTTTAAAGGCGAGTTCTCTGTAGCAAGCTTGATTTTCCCACTTCCACCTCCTGAATGCTTAGAGTACAGGCATGCACCACACCAGACCAGGCACAAGGTTTCTTTGTTTTTGTTTTTGTTTGCAGTATCCCCCAACTTACGTTCTTAAACAAGTAAATGGGGGGCAGGGGTGTAATAAGGGTATTTTTGCCCATTTCTCAGTATTCTTCAGTAAGTGTATAATTAAAATGAAAATGCAGAGTTTGCCTTATTAATGCCGTATTGTCTTTTCTTATTTTTTACTTTGTGTAAAGCCATTGGTCAGTAGATGACCACTACTAGGCTTTGGCCTAGTCTGTTCAGAAGGCAGACTATACCTGGCAATGTCTGATTCATTGCTTCTAATTACATATTTCAATTTGATGACTTAAATAGACTTCCAATGTCAAGTAGTATTAATATGGAAAGAAGAAGGAAGGAAGCAAAAAAAAAAGTGCTGAGAGTATTTTAATAGCTACTTAATTACAAATCCCCCCCCCTTTTTTTTTCCTGTGAAGGCCATTGAACACCCAGTTCGAACCAATCAAATTCCTCGTCAGATTCCTGAACAGTCATTCTACACAAAGCCCTTGCCTGGTATCATCATGGGGGGAATTTTGCCCTTCGGCTGCATCTTTATACAGCTTTTCTTCATTCTGAATAGCATTTGGTAAGCTGAGGACAGAGTCCTCTCCTCCTCGTTATCATTATATGTGGAGGGACTGTTGGTGTTTGTGGGTTACAGGTGTAAATAGCTCTGATAACAAACCAAAAGGTTCTCTTTCCATGGGGAAGAGTGGAGTAGTAATAATAGCTAACACTAATTGAAAGCTTATATTTCTTACACGTGTTAATTCTTATATAACTTTCAGGATTCCAGAGAAGAAAATGAGATTGAGGTGGTTGAGTGATTGCATCCTCAGAATAGGAGGATCTGTGTGGCCGAAGCTCAGCCCAGGTCTTTCCTAACCGTGTTCTTAAGCAATTGTACTGCTGCAGAGAGAAGAGCTTAGCTTGAGTGCTCACGGGAAGAGGGTGGGGTGGAAAAGGGCTGGTTTCCATGACCTGGAAGTTCTGTACCATCACTCAGATCCTGTGTTCACTGTTTCCTGTTCCTGTGGGAAAGTTGTTTTTGAAGTAGGGCTTCTTTATGTATCTCTGACTGGCCTGGAACTTGCTATGTAGATCAGGCTGGGCTTGAACTCATACAGATTGTCTGCCTCTGTCTCCCAAATGGCGAGATTAAAGGCATGTGCCTCCATGCCATGGAAAATTGCTGTAATTTTGAGCCTCTGTATTGCAGTGTTTGAGTGGGGTAGTGTATTGTGATCACTTTTAGTTGTATGGACACGTGTTACAGTTGTGCCAAGATCTGAGGGAGCGTGAGATTGAAATAAATTGGAGCTTTGTCAGTGCTTAGAATATCTTTCCTTCCCAGTTACTATAGTAGTTTTCCACACTCTAAAGCCTTGTGTGCTAATGTGGGTTTTTTCCCTAGTTTGTGTCTTTCCATCGTGTTTTTCTCAAACACTTCTGACTCACTAGTAGGTAAACAGGCTTGCCACATTTTCCTGAATAGTGGTTTCAGGGTCTACCTGAACAGGAGGCTAAGATCTGATGGCATTGCCACCATATCCTTCCTTGTCTCAGCCCTCTCCATCACCAAACCTGTGCAAAATTATCTTATTTGATTTGTTGAGAAAAAAAGAAAACCTTCCTAGTTCAAAATAGAATGAACAATATGTCATTTTTTGTGTCAAAATATTTATATCATTGTGTCCTGACATGTTTGATTACAGGTCACATCAGATGTATTACATGTTTGGCTTCCTGTTTCTGGTGTTTATCATTTTGGTTATTACATGTTCTGAAGCAACTATACTTCTTTGCTATTTCCACCTATGTGCAGAGGTACGTGTTAGCAGTATTCAATGTTAATTTATAGGCAGTATTATAACTTTGGCATATTTCAGTTGAGTATTGTTGAGATAATTTCTCTACATACATGTTTATTATCAAAGAAATTGACCTCTATTCACAAATCAAAAGAAGGCCTCTTTAGGATTGAATCAAGATCATATTCTTGTTCGTTGTATTTATTTAAAGGTTATTAGTAAAGATTTTAGAATGTTAATTTCCCAAGAATATTATAGTGTACTGCATTTGACTTTTATGACTATCTGACCTAAAAATTAATATTCTTATGGATGTTTCTGAGTTCTAAAAATTGGTTAAAAAAAATAATAAGTAATTGGGGACTGGAGAGATGGCTCAGTGGAAAGAGCACCTGCTCTTGCAGAGGACCAGGGTTCAGTTCCCAGCACCCACATCAAGTGACATAAAACCAGCCACCTGTAACCCCGCCTCCTCAGGCACCTTTACACAGGTGTACACAATTCAGACAGGCACATACACAGATAATAAATATTTCTAAACTGGGTGGTGGTGGTGCATGCCTTTAATCTCTGGAGAAAGAGACAAGTGGATCTCTGTGAATTCAAGGCCAGCGTGGTCTACAAAGCTAGTTCCAGGACAGTCAGAACTGTTATGTAGAGGAACCCTGTCTCGAAAAACCATTTTTTTTTTCTAAAAAGGTAAGTAGTCGGAGTGGCAGAGTTCATGGAAAAGTTTCAATGATTACATTGTAATGAGTTATGATTCATGGCAACACCACAATGTTAGCATCAGAGATAGAATGGTTGGTAAGGTTCTAGAGTGTCCAGCCTTTTGACATTGCAGCATGATGTCTTCTACAAAATTCATGCCAAGAACCAAGTGTTTAGGTTACTCATGCTCTGCTCCTCTCAGTTTTCTGTTCTGTGAAGGGCTGCACTTGCAGCTGTCCTTGGCTGTATGCAGCTTGCAGCCTGGCCCCGATCATTAGATCCATTCTTTCAGTTACTTTCTATACAGATAAAAATCTGTTAAACTGAGTTTTTTGTTCTGTTTTTATTTGTTCATTTAAGTTTAATTCACGTTTTGAAAGTTAAAAAAATAACTGGCACTTAGCATGTTTTGTGCAACTCTCTCCCCTTGTCTGATTCTAAAATGTTTTCACGCTTTCTACACGTAGAAACCCCTTAAGCATTGACTATCCATTTCCTTCTTCCCCTGACCCTGGCAACCACTAGTCTGCTTCCTGTCTCCAAAAGGCAACGTGGTATGGCACATGTTTGTAATCCTAGAACTCAAAAGGTGGAGGCAGGCGGATCTCTGAGTTTGAGGCTAGCCTAGCTGCAGAATGAGTTCCAGGACAGCCAGAGCTACACAGAGAAACCCTACCTCAAAAACAAAAAGCAGAAAAGATTCTGGAGTCAGGGAGATGGCTTAACCAGATAAAGAACCTGACGACTTGAGTCCCTGAAACACAAGTAAAGGTAGAAAAAGAAAACCCACTCTACGCAGTTGTCCTCTGATCGTTACACATGTGCCTTAGCACATCCAGGTGTCCATGCACACCATACATACACAGTAATAATAATATAAATAAATTTCTAAAAAAGTAAAAGCATAGGAAATAATTATAATTTTTAAGGGTTCTACTCTAGCATATGTTAGTGCTTTATTCCTTTTGAGATTGAATCATATTCCGCTGTGTGTGTGACGTCTGCGTATACGGTTATCCACTGGCGAGCATGTGAGTATTTCCCCCGTTTGGCATTGTCGGCATGCTACTGTGAACGCCCACCCACAGTACTTCAGTGTGTTTTAGCTCTTCTGGATGCTTTGCCATGTGATGATTCTTTGCTTTATGTCCTGAAGGCCACACTTCATGTTTCCACCAGCAGTGTGCAGTTTCTAGTCCTCTAAGTCTTCATCAGCTCTTCCAGGCTGTGCCTCCTTGTAGGAATACTGTATCTTTGGTAAATGTCTGTTCAGTCCTGCCCATTTTTCAATTGTCTTATATGTTCCTAGATACTAAACCTTCTTCAGATCATTTCTTCCATTCTTTGGTACTTCTCACTTTCCTGATATTCTTCCAGAGAGGCTTTTTTCCCCAGTTTACTTACCTCATGTTTTTCTTCTGTTGCTTTTGCATTTTAATGTCATGATAACATTTCTTGCCAGGTGAAGAAACTCTTCTGTCCTCAATGGTCTTGGCTGTGGCTACCTTGCTAAAAGTCCGTCAGCTGTAGATGTATAGGTTCACTTCTGGGTTTTCCACTCTCTTGTGTCATCTGTAGGTGTTCTGTGCCATACTGTTTTGGCTCTCATGGTTTTCTTTTTTTTTTTGACTTTATTTATTTTTTTAAATTACACTCATGATATTCATTAATTACACTCATGATATTAATCACATTTGTGGTATTCATAGATTACATTCACAGTATTCATTCAATTATATATATATAATATATATATTAATTTTAAATGCTGAATGTCATTTATTTAAGGGGGGGAGGAGGTCTTAAATACAGGCTTACAGCACAATGGGAGGACCCCGGAGGGCCATGGTTTTCATTGTGCGCTTTAACAGAGGATGGTGAGTCTTCTGGCTCTGTGTAAAATCAGTATATTTTGCCATTCTTTGTAATTCCATCTGAAATTTGAAGACCAGCCTTTCTGTCACAGTAAAAGATCTTTGAGTTTATGTATGAACTTACATTTGCAGGTGCTTGTCACATGCCATCTGTCACTCCCCGACCTAATTCTTGGACAGTGTCTTCTACTGAGCCAGGAGGTCAACACTTGGGCAAGATCAACATGAGCTCTGAGAGCTAGAATTCAGATTCCCATGCTTGTGCAGCCAGCACTGTGCTGTCTGGCCCGGGTCTTTCCAGACTGTCATGGAGATAGTAGCGTCTTAGTTGTTAGGTTGTCCCGCTTACAAACACAAGCATGTTTTCATTTATTCAGGTTTTCTGTCATTTATGTCATGGTGTTTCATACTTTTTGGCATATAAACGTTTGAAATCCCTTTTGAAAGGTATTTCTAGGGATTTTTGTGTCCTTTGTTTGTCCATTGTTGGTGTGTAAACACACCTGGGCTGGAGTGTAGCTCAGTGACAGAGAGTGCTTGCCTAGTGTGTGCACATCCATGCCCTTGCCTGGTTTTGTGTGGAGGTGTCAACCCTCTGAAACATTGATGAATTCTTCAATTAACTGTAGTAGAGTTTTGTTTATGTATGCTTCCCCCCGCCCCGCCCCGCCCCCCCCCATCTTGTTAGAGTTTTGTTTATGTATGCTTTTCTCCCCTGATCTTATTTTGCTTATTTTGTTTGTGGTGGTTTTGTTTTTACTTTTTTTTCTTTTTTGACATCATCTCACCAAAGCCTAGTCTGGCCTGGATGCACCATGTAAACAGGCTAGTCTCAGCCTCCTGAGTGTTGGGATTATAGATATACTCAGCTCTTAGTTTGCTTTTTAAAAAACAGTATTTTTTTCACATATTCCTAATTGTAGCAGAGATTGGAAAGTTTTCTTTTTCTAAAGATGCTCTGCTGTGCTATAAACCACTTTATGTAAAGCGAGAATAGCTGTCCTAACCACCTACCTTGTTGGAATTATGTGAGTCGTAATTGGAAGTAAATCTCAACCAGGCCTTAATAGGAAATTGCTCTTGTATAGAGTTGACTGAACTGTAAAGTTGAATAAAATGAATATTAATTTTGAACTGTCAAAGGGATTTTGTACTTTGTTTTTCCTTCAGAATCATAAGCTTTCAAATATAATCTGATCCTTCGTTATTCATAAACTGTTGGATGTTTTCTCATACATTTTTAGCTGGTTTTTAAGTAGCTACACAACAAATAAGAGTGTGCCTCTGAGCACCTTTAATGAGGTGGAAAATACACAAAGTTCAGTCGGCAGCAATTAGGTTGGGGCTTCCATTGAACGCTCTGGCTTTGTGATCTTATTAGCTCCGTGTTGTTGATGACAGGAAGTAACTGTCACTCCTCGCTTCCCTCCCCACCTAGGATTATCATTGGCAGTGGCGTTCCTTCCTCACCAGTGGCTTCACTGCGGTTTATTTCTTAATATATGCCATACACTACTTCTTTTCGAAACTTCAGATCACCGGAACAGCAAGTACAATCCTGTACTTTGGTTATACTATGATAATGGTTTTGATCTTCTTTCTTTTTACAGGTAAGACATAAATGGTGGTTTTTAATGTGTTTTTATTAAATTTATTTCTCCTTTATGAATGTCTCTGCTCCTCCCTGCCCCTTATTGAGCCCTCAGCCCAGTTCAGCATCATTTGGCATGCCTGCTTGTAGTTGCAGCTCAGGAAAGTGAAAATGCAAAAACAGAAGTGAGGTCATACATCACACAGGTTGGGCTTGGATGTGTATCTTGGTGCCGTGTGACAGATTTCGATCCCAGACCCTAGTCAACTACATGATGTCTAAACAGCAGTGTCACATGTACTTGTGGGCTTCACTTTGTAGGAAGGGATCTATTTGAGGGTGTGGGGCGCACTCCAAAAGCTTCATCCAGAGGAGCTGCTCCTCTGTGTGCTTCAGAATTCCAAATTGACCTTGTTTTACTTAAAGCCAATCTATTTACACAACAGAAGTAACTGCCTGTGGTCTAAGGAAAGGTGTCCTTTTCAGAATGTACATTGTGCCCATAGGCTTGCCATGATGGTGATGTATGGTTTGTATTTTCACCATTAGGTCTGTGAAATTAAGCCTGACCTTTTCCCAAGCCTTTTGGTGATCCAAAAAGTGATATTGAGCGCTCTGCACCAGCACACAGCCTTCACCTAACCCCCCCTCACCATATGCCCAGTGTAAGGGTGGATATGGGAATATAGGATATAACTTCCCAGATCTGTTCCAAATACTGTGTATAGATTTAGAAAGTCTGTAATACTTTGTGTATTACATTTAAAATAGTGATGAAAACCTGTTAGGACATTAAACAGAAGCCTCTCACAGAGGCCATATGGGTCCCCTGTATGTGTGTGTCTATATCCGACTTATTGGGCATTTCCCAGAGTTGTTCCTAAGGAAAGTAATATGCTTCCATTTATTTCTTAAACGAGTTTACAATACTTACAACATTGTGGGAGTTTTACAGTGTAATACATGCTGCTGTAGAGCAGAGTCTGAGTTAGGTTCACTAAGTGCAAGTGTAGTTTACACAGGGCTCTTAAACTTTCTTGCCTGGAGAGCATTTCTGTGGCCCCCCGATTTACAACTGTATATAGTAGGAATACAAATCAACATTGACTGATTAATAATAAAGAACAACCTTTTAAAATAATTCTTTGGTGTATAATTTAACCATTTATTAAAGATTAAACAACTTTGCAAGAGCTAGAGAGATCACTATGTGGTCAAAAGCATATATTGCTCTTTCAGAGGACCTGAGTTCAGGTCCTGGCACCCACAACAGGTGGCTTAAAACTATCTGCAAAGTAGCTCCAACTCCCCTGTATCCTAGGGCACCTATCCATGCTCATACACAAACACATGATTTAAAAATAAAAACGGAATCTTTAAAGAAAATTTGCATATAAATGAAATAGATGTGCTTGTTTGTCTAATGTGCTATAATTCAAAGATACACTCATATGATATGCTGAGAAATAATAGTAAGAAAACATTGAAAGTCTTTGTCTTCCACGATGAAATAATAGCATTCTTTTAAGAACAGAAAACTGTTACATACATTAAAGACGCTGAAGTTCACAAATGTGCTGTAGCTGGGGTGTTCCAGGCAGCGTTCGTTGATGGCATAGTGCATGTGCACGCGGTACTGTGAGCATGCTGTGTGTTTGAGGCTGCGGTAGTGTGGCACATCACTGACAAGCACTGCTGCCACGGCTCACGTTGGATCTTGGGTTCATTTTCACTCATTACACATTTGGAAACCTTTTACTGTTGCCAAATTTTTCTTACCGTTACATGATCATACCCCTAATTGCATGATTACATGTAGCAGTGGTTCTCAACCTTCCTTAACGCTGCAACCCTTTAATACAGTTTTTCATGTTGTGCTGACTCCCAGCCAGAAAATTACTTTGTTGCTACTTCATAACTGTAATTTTGCTAATGTTATGAATCCTAACATAAATATCTAATATGCAGGATATCTGATATGCAACCCCTTTGGGTTGCGCCCACAGGTTGAAAATCGCTGTCATGTAGCCACAGCCCATAGTTTAAGGAGCTTTTGTTGTGGCTGGTGAGATGCCTCAAGGGGGAAGCACTTGCCACTCAAGCCTGAGTTTGATCCTCAGAACCAGTGGTGGAAGGAGAGAACTATCCCAAAGTGGGCCTCTGACCTCCACACTAACCCACACACACAGTCATAAAAGTCACTTTTCAAAAACGTTGATATGGAAGAATACCACATGTCATATCACAGAAAGTAGGTTTTATTTTGGCCATACTTCCAACAAGACTCCTTTGAGCTTTGTTTTGGTCATGCTGAAAGAATATGTCCATAGAGCTCAGTTCTTCAGATTCTAGACTGATGAAGGTAGCTGAAAATGAAGGCACATGTTTTATTATGTAAGCAATCTGATAGAGGTGTCTCTTTACTGTGGTCAGGAAATGGATTTGGAGTGGGATGATGGTGCAGGCCTATAATCCTAACTACTCAAGAGTCCAAGATCCACCTGGATAACTTAGTGAGACCCTGTGTCAGAGAAGGAAGGGTGTGTGTGCGGAGCTGAGGATATAGCTGAGAGGTGGAGTGCTTGCCTGGTATCTGAGAGGCTGTGTTCAAGCCCTTCTTGCAACAACAAAAAAAGCAGTGGGCTTAGAGATGTTAGTCACCTTTCACCACACACAGTGTGCAGTGTTACAGCCGAGTGCTGCGCACAACCACGCTGCCTATTGTGTTCTGCTGGGGCATCTTTGTTCTTACCCTGCTTGTATCACTTTGCACATATTGCAGAAACATCTAGATTCTCTTACTGCAACTCATTGAATACTGTTAATTCCTAGCAACTATACTTAGAAAACATCCCAGCACTCAGTAGGCAGAGGCGATGGATCTCTGTGAGTTCGAGGACAGGCTGGTCTACAGAGCGAGTTCCAGGACAGCCAGGATTGTTATATAGAGAAACCTTGTCTTAGAAAACAAAACAGAACAAACAAACAAAAATCTTATTATCCTGTGAATCTGGTAAAAATATGGTAGCAGTTCCAGTTTGTGATAAAAATACTCTTAAATGGAAATCATGGTTTGATACATTTTCATTTTTTAATTCAGTGATGTATATGAAAAGGAAAACAGCTGGGCAATATAAGAAATTGTACATGTTTTTGTAAGGAATTTAAGTGGTTTCATATTCTTCAAAAACAAGCTCATGGAGCTGTGTTATATTCCTGGCCCACCAAAGTTGAAAAGTTGTGTTCTTTTTAAAGGACCCAGTCATTTTACATCTGGTTTTTGGTATAAACTAATGAACTTCTTTTGAAAGGGATTTATTTTGTTTTTTCTTTTCTTTTCTAGGAACAATTGGCTTCTTTGCATGCTTTTGGTTTGTCACCAAAATATACAGTGTGGTGAAAGTTGACTGAAGAAGCCCAGTGTGTCCAGTTAAAACAGAAATAAACTAAATCTTCATCAACAAAGACTTGGTTTGTGACTACCTTGAGTTTTCTCAGACTTATTGGCCTAGTAATCCTTCAGAAACAACATACTTCTAAGTACACCTCTCCCCACGCACCTGTACCCACAAGTTGTATTTCAACACTAAAGCATTTGTATTGTGATTGGATTAAGTATATATTCAGTTGTTCTCAATGAAGAGCAAATTTAAATATTATGTGCATTTGTAAATACAATAGCTATAAACTTTTCAATACTTCTAATGGCAGATTAGAGGAGGCCATAATATTGATGAAAGACTGGACAGCTGCTTGTAAATAGGATTTTCTAGGCTCGGTAGGTGGAAAGAATTATTTTTCTTTGAAGGAAATAACTTTTTATCATGGTAATTTTGAAGGATGATTCCTATGACATGTTCATTGGGGGGAATGTGGCTTTTAAAAATCTTGTATTGGTTGTAATTGTTCATATCTTCTTACTCTTCTGTGTTGACTTCATTATTCCCATGGTATTGGCCTTTTAAACTATGTGCCTCTGAGTCTTTGAATTTATAAATTTGTTATCTTAATAAATATTGTAAAAATGTCTTCATTGCATCATTCCCTGTTGCATGTTTAAGGAGAGTCTCTGACTATAAATCTGTTGGCCACAGATGTTTGAAGTGCTTTACATATATATTTTATCTGGTATTGTTGAATACTGTTAATATAATGCTTTCTCACTTTCCACTTAAGTGAAATTTCAGTCTTTTGGGTTTTGTCAAATCTGAATTTCCACTCTGAAAGGATGATAGAAATTGTAGTCATGCCTGTCTGGTCGGATAAATGACACATTTAGAACTTAAATTCAGGCCTTATATTGTTACTATTAATAGTTTCTTGACTTATTTTAAGTCAGCAGGATGTAGTGGCACACCTCTGTAATGCCTATAATTTGGAGGTGGAGGCATGAGGATGATGTTGGTCTATCTTGGCTGCATAGTGTGTTGGAAGCCAGCCTGGATTACAGACTCCTTGCACACAGTATGAGTTAGGCTCTATGTTCTCTGCACGTTAGCAGTAGTTAGCAAGCCTTCGTCCCCACGATTGCAGTGGTTTAATTTAGATTTCACAAATAACTCTTGTCCTAGATTAGGAAATCACTAATACTCATACATCTGGCAAGTTTGAATCTGTTTATACAGAAAGCCGAGGTGGTTTCAAAGATGTGAATCTCTCTCTGTCTGTGAATGGCTTCTGTATTGAGGGCTTCATTCCTGGCTACTTATGAGAACTCATCAGACATTGGCTTTAAACTTAAACTGAGATTACTAGCTGTCACTCACGTTGCCAGGCCTTACTGAAGAGATTGTACATGCCAGCTGGGCCAAGTGCACACTTGAATCCCAGCCCAGGAAAGTGAGGCAGCAGGCACATTGGATGCAGAGGCTAGCCTGGGTTACATATTGAGACCCTGTCTCTTAACCGAACAGCCTGTTGCTTTTCAAGTTCAGTGAAGTGATAGCATTTTAAAGCTCTCAGTTATGCGTTCTCTTGTACTATAACTGGTACCTTAGAATAGGCTGATTGACCAAACAGGAAGCGTCTGTTTTTATCAACACCAGGTTGGCCTTAGTGGAGCAAAGTTCCTTTTAATTTTGCTGCAGTGAACAATCAGGATTCAGCACAAGTAACTGGCTGTTCTGGTCTGCCTTTGCTGTTCCTTATAAACGAGGCACATTCCACACACGCTCATGGGATGTTTGCATCCATCGCCTTTATCCAGTTGAAGCTGCTTAGTCTAAAGTCTGAAATCTAAAACTATTATCAGTATTGTAGAAGTTTGGAATTCTGAATTGGGGGTGTAGTTTAGTGGTAGAGTGCTTGCCCAGCAGACACTGAGGTCCTGGTTTAGGTTCCCAGCACCACACTCACACAAATTAGGATTTTAGGTTTTCAGATTAGGAATGTTTAGCCCATAAAAGTGTTACAAGAAAATTTGAAGGACGAGAAAAGGCTCAGCAGTTAAAATCATACACTATTCTTGTAGAAGATCCAAGTTTGGTGCCCAGCACACATGTCAAAATTCCAGCTCCAGAGGAGCCAGCACCTTCCCTTGGCCTCTGGAGACACCTGAACTCATGTGCATATACACAGATAATTAAACAAACCTTTAAAAAAATTTTTTGGGCCAGGCATGGTGGCTCATGCTTGTCATCCCAGCCCTTGGGGAGTTGAGGCAAGAGGATTGCTGTGAGTTCAAGGCCAGCCTGGGCTACAGAATGAGATTGTGTCATCCCGCGCCCCCACCCCCACACCCACCCCCACACAAAGCATGGAGGGTCGTTATGAAGAGAGGATGGTAAGGAGGTAGAACAATGAAAAAGGACTGGGGAAAACTGCAGCCTTGACAGTGCCCGAGTGGGCTGCCGCGAGTTGATGTTGATGTGCTGGTGACCCACAGCACCTACAGACCTCTGAGTGACCGGAGCCCCTGAGTGCAGGGTCGTCCGTGGGCCGGCCTGCCTGAAATCTTTTGTGAAGGGACTGTGAGTGTGTGAAGACCTGGTAACAGGTCTGAGATGTGTTCCTGCTGGAAGTGTGCCTGATAAATCTTCTCTCCCTGGATCCATGTCTAATGGAGCCGTTTAGCAAGGCTATCCTGAGCACTGATGAAGGTGGTTCTTTGCAGTCCATCTTCTTGCCCAACGCTACATAAAGGTTGCCTGCCTTTCAGGCATTTTCTGGCAGTCACTAGACTGCCCATTGCTCGCTGGTCCCTTCTCTGTGTTCAGTGCTTTTCCTTGCAGTTTTTAAATACACCTAATTTTCTGCTTGGTTTGAGGAAAAAAAAAACAAACCCTCGGACCTACTTTTTTCTCTTTTCCTCCTTCCCTCTGCCATGCTGCATCCTTAGCATTCTGCTGGCAGTGAGTGCTGCAGAGACCTCCAGGACCCCTTGAACCGGTGGGTACTTCTCAGTCCATGTTTTCTCAGGTCTTACAGACATGACTGTCCCAAGAGCATTACTCCTCAAGAGACACCGTATAGAATCCCAAAGCAATGTCACAGATATGGCCAGCCCTGCTCATGTCCTGGTGGAGTGCATGGCATAGGAGACCGTGTTTGCCCAGGGAATGTTGATGTTCTCCCCCATTCCATGTCTGTTCTACTCACCAATGCACTTCCTTCGATTTCAGCTTTTGACCACTTCATCCATCTCCAGCTGCAGCCACCAGTTTGCTGGACAACCTGAATGGTTCCCACAGCCCTCAAGCTCAGTTTGCATATAGATGGACTTCATCTACCAGACCTGCCTCATCCCAGCTTCTCCATTTGCAGAGAATGGAGATTCTCACCTACTCCACCTGAGCTGGAACTTCAGGGCACTGGGACACTTATTCAGTTAGTCAGCAAGGTCTGTGCCTGTCACTTGCTCCCCAGTCTGTCCCTCCTTCCCTCCCTCCACTGCTGGGGCCTGCAGGGCACTTCCCAGGACATCTGCAGCCAGCTGGCTCATCACTTGCTCCTCATGATGCCTGCCACAGAATGGGCCTCAAGCACACGCACCCTTCCAGCAGTTGGCCTGTGACACCCAACCATGCCAGCTGTGTGAGCTCATGAGCCCTTTGATTTAAGAAATCAGAGAAAGCCTTCACCGTAGTGTAGTAAAAGAGCAAGTATTAACATTCCGAGACACACAGAACTGTTTGTGGACCTAAGCCACCTGTCAGCTCCAAGTACGAGGATTTGTTCTGCTACCGTTTATCCTAATGCATGAGGGTTGGTGACCAGAAGAGAACCTAAAAGCATTTCACACACATCTGCTTCAAAGTTCTGTGTGCCATCAATCTCATAGTGCCCAAAGCACCCAGTGCTGCTGGCCTGATCCCAGCTCCTCAGGAGGCAGAGACAAGACCTTCCTGGGCTACTAAAGTTCTAGGCAGCCTGAGTAACTTAGTAAGACTCTACCTCAAAATTAAAGGTAAAAACAGCCTCAGGGTAGAATTCGGGCCAAGAACTCTGTGTGTGTGATGCCCCAAGCTTAATTTTTTTTTTTAATTTTTATTTTTTTAATTTTATGCACATTGGTGTTTTGCCTGCATGTGTATCTGTGTGAGGGTTTTGGATCCCCTGGAACTAGATTTACAGACAGTTGTGAGCTGCCATGTAGGTGCTGGGAATTGAAACCAGGTCCTCTGGAAGAGCAGCCACTGCTCTTAACCACTGAGTCATCTCTCCAGGCCCCAGGCTTAATTTCTAATGCCTTTCTCCAAAGTCTCAGATCTGAAAACAAACAGGTCTGTTTTGTTTGGATGTATTAGTTGGATGGGCCTGGATGTGAAATGACAGTCACCTTAAACAGCAGAGAGTTCTTCCTCAGTGCTGGGAAGGTGTCAGTGGGCTAGGTTCTCTCAAGATCAGACAAGACAAGGTGAGTTTGGGGTGTACGTCTGTAGATGACTTGGTTCTTCTCTTGAGGTCCCTCTTGGTGTGGTCACCTTTCTGTTTATTTCCCATGCTGAGGAGTCACACCTTGGGCCTCCAGGATTGTAAGCAAGTATAGTTTTTTCAGCCCATCACAATACACTTCATTTTTATAGTGCGATGTCTAGGGGAACAGTGTACAAATTCTCTCCCCATTTTTACATGTATTTATTCTTGGGGCGAGGGGGCTCTGTGCTACAGTACTAGTGAGGTCAGGGGACAACCTTGGGGAGTTGGTTCTCTTTCCAACCATGTAGAACCTGGGGATTGAACTGGAGTTGGGGATGGTTGTGAACCACCAGTCATTCAGATCACCAAACTTGGCAGCAAGCGTCTTTACCCCTCTCTGTGGGTCTTAGTTTGGTTTAGTTTGGTTCTGGGGTTTTGTTGTTATTGTTGCCAGCATCCTTTGCACGCTCAGCACTGTTCACTGCACCGGGGGTTAGAGCAGACCCAGCTTTTGACCACTCCCCAGTGACATTACCTCACTCCCCAGTGACATTACCTCACTCCCCAGTGACATTACCTCACTCCCCAGTGACATT
>CABHPH010136125.1:3236-13342 GCA_902168325.1 Peromyscus nudipes
CTCGGGAGGCAGAGGCAGGCGGATCTCTGTGAGTTCGAGCCCAGCCTCGGCTACCAAGTGAGCTCCCGGAAAGGCCCTCGAACTCACAGAGAACCCCTTTATCGAAAACAAAAAAAAAAAAAAAAAAGAATTGTTTTCCCCCACATCTTTATACTTCTGATATTAACAGTAAACCTGCATAGAAGCTGCAAACAATAACTATTCTGCGGACTTGAATTTTCTTCTCCCATGTCAGTTAGTCCATTATTGTTTAATTCGGCCTCGTTCAGATTTTCAGGACACAGGCAAAACACAAATTACTAGCCAGAATATAACATCCCTGGACCTCTAATCCAGTTCCCACCAGACACTTCATGAGCAGTGTTTACTGTCCATATTTCTTTAACATTCTGCTCTAACAAGCTTCCACCAGAATGGCCCATTAAGCTCTGGAGGCTTCTCTAGTCCACATGTAAAAACAGTTGTAAATTTTTCCTGCAGGTTAATTCTAAAGGCCGAAGAGCCGTGGTCAGGTTTAGTGATCATCACAACCCTGCTTCTCTGTTACTGATTTTCTGTAATAGTTAACCTTTTGTGCCACTGTGACTGCGATACCAATCAGAATCAGCTTATGCAGGGAAATATTTATTGTAGCTCATGGATTTACAGAGAGAGCAGAGTGACTAGAGGGAGAGGCTGGGTCTTCCAGTGACCTGCTTCCCCCAGCGGAGCTCCCACCTCTTAAAGGTTCTACCTACAGCCTCTGAGTAAAGCACTAACTGGGAACAAGAGCACCAGATTCCAACCCTCACCATGCTATTTATTATCAGCAAAGGACAAGAAATTATCCACCCCCTCCCTTTTTTTCCCACTGATATGCTTTTGTAATTTGAAGTTTCTGTAAGAGATTCCTATCTCTAAAACATTTGTCACATTGGAACATTAGAGGGTATTCATTTTGTCTTACTTTAAAGATGGATCATTAGTGGGTAGCATTGGCTGTATGTTCAGGCTTACCACAAAATGAATGGAGAACTTCTAATCTCCCACCTTTCCCTAGTTGTAAGTTTTTTAATCTGTGTTATGTATGTTTATTACAGTTGGTGAGCATTATTGGTGTTGTAGAGCCTTAGGATCTTGACAGGTGCACCATATAGAGCAGCTTTGCTGCTGTGAGAATCCTGCATTATGCCTATTCATCGTCCTTCACCTGCCCCAACCCCAGACAACAGTTTTGGTTTTCATTTTTTGGCTTTAAATGTCAGTGGTGCCACCATTTGTATGATGTCATCATTAGAATCTTTTTACTTAGTAGCTTGCACTTGAAGATCTTCTGTGTTATTTGTGGGTAGCTATCATTCCATTATCTAGCTGTACCAGTTTGACTGTCCATTGGCATATTGGAGGACAACTTGGTTGCTTCCAGGTTTGGACACAGGCAAATAAAGTTGCTCTGAATGCTTGTGTATGGGCCTGTTCTTGAACCTACAGTTTGGACTCTTGGGAATGGATGCTAAGGAGTCCCTGGGTTATATGATAGAGGAGGGCAGTTGTTTCCTGATGAACTGTCTTCCAAAATTCCTGCACCATTCTACATTTTCAGCAGCAGTAATTGCTGCTTTTGCTCCAGGTCTTGCCAGCTTTGCTGTTGTGGTGACTTGGATTGTAAGTGTCTGATTAGTGCTATGGCATTGTTGGCTGTCGTTCTCCAGTGACACGCTGTGGAACATCTTTTGCATTTGCCTGCTTCCCATCTGTGTGTCTTCTTGGGTGAGGTGTTGCTTCAGAGATTTTGCCTGTTTTTTAAATGAGATTTCTTCTCTTGTTGAGTTTTAGACTTTGTATTTCATATTCCAGTTCTTTATCAGGAATATATAATGTACAGATTCTAGCCCAGTCTGGCTTACTTTATTATCTAGCCTTTCGTAAAGGGGAAATTAATTTTAGTATCACTGTAGTTACCCCATAGCTTTTTTCTTCATTTATAAGTGTGATAATTTATAGCTTTTAATGTCAAGGAAACTGATTTTCACCTGAAGAACTATTACCTGAGAAGTAAACCTTCACACCTCCCTCCTTTCCCTTCTAACATTATGCTACTGTATAGAGCAAGCATTTCTACCTACCTAAATCAACTGGGTCTCTAAACTAGGCAAATGTGATGCTTGGTGTATAGATCACATCCTGCACAAGAGCAGCCATGTCTTAAAATACAGAATAATTGTTCTAGTGGGCAACAGAAAGAGGATTTTAAATTAGGTACATTATAGAGAGGAAGTGGAGCGGGCGGGGGCTAGAGCCCAGAACCATGTTGTGTCACCTTTTGGTGACACGATGGAAGCTGGCGCTCTAAGCTCTGCTGACTCGTACCTGTTAAGGCCTGGTTTACTCTTAACACTCTGTATTCAACTTCTCTGTCTTGAACGAAATCATCCCTGAGAACCTTTAGAATTCTCATAGTCTTGTTTTTAATTTAAATTCTTACTACTTTCTTCAGATTTCCTACAGGAGTATTTATACCGTTTTCATCTCTCCCTCTCTCCCCTCTGAGTCCTCCAGCTTCCCCCTTCTTGAATTCATGACCTTTTTGATAATTATTGTTACATACATACAATGTTTTCTGTCCAGTATTTGATTCTTCTCTTATGCAGTACTTGTTTTTTGTGATAGTGTCAGAGCTAATGTTAGGGGAATTATCTACAGAAATCCTAGCTATGCCCTGTTTTAAGATAATAAGGTCAAGCCAAGTGTGGTGGTGCACACTTACAATCCTAATATTCAAGAGAATGAGGCAGGAAGAACATGAATTCAAGTACCTGTTGAGTTTGAGGCCAGTCTCTTTTTTTAGAAATAGTAATAGTAAATAAGAAAGAAAAAGGGTTGCTGATATTTAAAGGAAGTACTTTATCTTCTACTTACTGAAACCTGAAAGAGAATTGAGAAGTATTAGTGACAGCACCTCTTACAGACCCTTTCTAGGGGCGGGGCACAGGGGTCTCATTATCCAAGGTTGGACTCAATTAAATACATGATCCTTCTACCTTAGCCTTCTAAGAGCTGGGACTACATGCATGAACCAGAGTGGCCTTTAAACATGTGATAGACTATATCTCTATGTGTATAAAGAAGCAAAACTCATTTTCCTTGATTACTGTGCCTATATTAGAAGGCTTTATACCAGGATTCTTCGTTGTCTCCATGAGCAAAAGAGGGGGAAAGCAGACTTAATAGCCAAGAAGCAAAAGAGAAACAGCATCCAGAAGGTATAAAAACATGCTCTAACTGCTGGGATTCGATTGCCTTCTTGTGCTGATGTGACATGTTGTTCTTTGTTTGGTTCTAGCTGGAACTCTACTAATAATGCTTACAACTTTTGGAACTAGAGCTAAAGTTCACTTAATATACACAGTGTGTTGTTTACTGACTCACATTCATCAAGTAAAAAGTCCTTGTCACCTTCTGTGGTGCCCAAAGCTGCTGTCTCTACAAACCTGTAATAAGTGTGTGACACCCTAACAACCTCCCCACCCCAGCATTCTTCCCTGTTCTCTGGAGGCTTGATAATGACTTTCGTTGCTCCTCCTCTAATAAGCTTTGTTTAGGATTTTCAGAGTTCAGTTGCTGCCTTAAGAAGACAGCTTTCAACCAAAAAAAAAAAAAAAAGAAGATAGCTTTCACTTACATAGCACATTAAAGGTTGAAACTTCTTCTGGCCTTACTTTTAAGGCAGTCTGCATTTCTTTCTTCACTGGATGAGCATCATGATAGCTGATGTTTTCCTGTAACATTTTAAATGATGTGTACCACCACCCTGATCCACATATGGTTTGTTTTTTTTTATTTGTGAGGAACACAGGGATATTTAGAGACATTGCAGCTTCATGGAACTCTGATTTTGAATCCCCCCCCCCCCCCCCACACACACACACACACATCTTCCCTCCCAGAAAGCCATCTGTGTTCATCTCCAGCCTAAAATAGATACCACTATTCATCATTCTTTAATGCTTACGTGATGTTCCCCGAGCCATAGATGCAGAAGCTATGTCCATTAGGAGATGTGTCCATTAGGACTAGGCTCCCCACATTCCGTTGATCTTTGCATGGTATCCAGTTGTGGTTTTCTACAGTGGTCTCCATTTGCTGTAGAGAGGAGATCCTTCGACAAGATTTAATGGCTACACTTACTTGTGGGTATAAGGATAAAATTTAGAATGTAGTTAAGGAATTATACTGATGTAGCAAAGTGGTAGTAGTAAATTCTCTTCTAAGATCCATGATCTCACTAGCCCTGGAGAGTTGGCTATGTTTCTAGTACCAGGAATGATTTCCTTCCTGTTAAGTGGGCCTTAAAGATTTAAGTCTACTTAGACAGCTGGTGGTTACCAGAGTGCCTCTATTGGTACCTTAGTGGATGTTTTGCCATGCTGGTCATTGTACTGGTTTATAGTTATCACAGCTAGGTAGGACTATTAATTACTGCCCTACCTTGGCAGCTTACATAGTATTTTCTGGTACAGGGGAGGCTATACAATAGAAAGGAGACTTTCATGTTAGATAGAGCTCTAATGATCCAAGTCTTGTTTCCTAAGTGTGTGGTGTCTTCATCAATAGGGGCTTACCTTCAACCTCTGAGAGGCATCCAAAGGCCCTCAAAGGCCCCATATTGTTTTAGGAGCCATTTGGATAGTCTGACCACTTGAGAGGAGGTCTCTCATGACTGGTAGTTGGGTTTTTGTTAGTTTGTGGTTATTGGGGAGGGGGGGGCGTCATTGTCCAAACTGGCCATCTTTTGTAGCCAGGCAAGGCTTCCAGTGGTGAGACTCAGTTGCATTCATTTGGGTTGTTGGCCAAGAGGGTCCCGTGGAGATCCCTAAAGAACCCAGGCTGATGCTAGGACAGAAGCTTTGTGATAAAATTTCTCATAGTTATTTTCACAAGTGTCTCTCCAAATATTCAGCCCAAGAGAGACTGAAAGAAAAGAATATACTGGTTGTTGTTTTTCCTATGTGTTCAACTTTAATGGTATTCTAAATGTTACAAACTCAGCTGAAATGTTAATCTGTACTTCCACTTTTCATTTTAACATAGATAGTAACATCTGAAACTATGATTCAATGTTCTCATTGTACTTTGATCAAGCTTCAGGTTAAAGTATAGGCACTTGCTCAAAGTTGTAATTCTTAAAAATTTCAGGTAGGGCTATAAAAGATGGCCAGTTCAGATTCTATATCCTCCATTACTAGGAGTCCTCACTAGGGTCTCCCTCATAGATTCCAGGAAGATATCCACATCACCCCCAAATGCTCCCCAATTCCAGCAGTCTCCCCATACTCACTCCCTCCACCCCTCCCCATCTGATCCTTCACACTCCTATCCCCACCTGCGCCCAGTCTACCTGCAAAATTTATTCCATTTCCTATTCCCAGTGAGATCCATGTGTATCTCTCCCCAGCCCAGTCCTCCTCTTTGCCTAACCCCTCTGGGTCTGTGGGTTGTAGCTTGATTATCATTTACTTAACAGCTGATAATCTATTTATAAGTGAGTACTTACCATATTTGTCTTTCTGAGTCTCAGTTACCTCAGTCATTTTTTCTAGTTGTATCCATTTGCCTGCCAACTTTATGATGTTAATTTTTAACAGCTGAGAAATAATCCATTGTGTAAATGTGCCACATTTTCTTTATCCATTCTTCATTTGAAGGATATGTAGGTTGTTTCCAGTTTCTGCCTATTAGACCCGAGAGTGTTATAGTTATGTCTTGAGGTAGATCAAGTCCTCCCAATTTTCTGAGGAACCACCATTTTGATTTCCATAGTAGTTGTATAAGTTTGCACTCCCACCAGCAAGGGAGGGGTATTCACATTGCTCTACATCCTCACCAGCAAGAATTAACATTTGTGGTTTTGATCTTAACATTCTGACAAGTGTAAGATGGAATCTCAAAGTAATTTTGATTTGCATTTCCCTGATGGCTAAGAATATTGAACATTTCTTTAAGTATTTTTCAGCCATTTGAGTTTCCTCTGTTAAGATATATCTGTTTAGATAAATCTGTACCCTATTTTTAAATGGATTATTTGGTGTTTTTGATATCCAATTTATTGAGTTCTTTATATATTTTTAATGTTAAACCTCTGTTCAATGTGGAGCTTGGTAAAAATCTTTTTCCATTCGCTAAGCTGCCTCTTTGTCTAATTGATAGTGTCCTTTGCCTTACAGAAGCTTTTCAGTTTCATGAAGTCCCATTTATTAATCATTGATCTTAGTGCCTGTGCTATCGGTGTTTGCTGTTCAGATAATTGTCTCCTATGCCAAAGCGTTCAAGGCTATTCCTACTTTCCCTTCCATCAGGTTCAGTGTATCTGGATTTATGTAGAAGTCATTGATCTACTTGGACTTGAGTTTTGTGCAGATTGATAAATATGGATCCATTTACATTCTTCTACATAACAGCCATCCAGTTTGACCAACACCATTTGTTGAAGATACTTTCTTTTTTCCAGTGTGTATTTCTGGCTTCTTTATGAAAAAATCAGGTGTATACATATGTGAATTTATGTCTGGGTCTTCAATCCCGTTGATCAATGTGCCTATATTTATGCCAGTACTATGCAGTTTTTATTACTAGAGCTCTGTAGCACAACTTGAAATCAAAGACACTTCAAGCAGTTCTTTTATTTTTCAGGATTATTTTAGCTGTCATGGTTTTTTCATGTTTCCACATGAAGTTAGATTGTCTTTTCAAGGTCTATAAAGAAGTGTTGGAGTTTTGATGGAGATTTCGTTGGATCTGTAGATTACTTTTGGTATGATGGCCATTTTTACTGTTAATTCTAATGATCAATGGGAGATCTTTCCATTTTCTGATATCTTCTTCAATTTCTTCCTTCAGAGACTTGAAGTTTTTATCATACAAGTCTTTCACTTGTTTGGTTAGTGTTACCCCAAGGTATTTTATATTATTTGAGGCTATTGTGAACAATGTTGTTTCCTTGATTTCTTTCTCAATCTGTTTGTCATTTGTATGTAGGAGGGCTACTGATTTTCTTGAGTTAATATTGTATCCAGCCACTTTGTTGAAAGTATATATCAAATGTAGGTGTTCCCTAGTGGAATTTTTAGGGTCACTTATGTATGCTATCATAACATTTGCAAATAATAATACTTTGACTTCTTCCTTTCCAATTTGTATCCCTTTTATCTCCTCTGGTTATCTTACTGCTCTAAGTACTATATTGAATAGATAATGCAGAGTGTGGACAGCCTTGTCTTGTTCCTGATTTTAGTGGAAACTTTTGAGTTTCTCTCCATTTAATTTGATGTTGGCTAGAGGCTTGCTGTGAATTGCCTTTATTATGTTTAGGTATGTTTTTTGTATCCCTAAACTCTCCAGGATTTTTATCATGAAAGGGGTCGGATTTTGTCAAAGGCTTTTTCAGTATCTAATGAGATGATCATGTGGGTTTTTTTGTTTTCTTTCAGTTTATTTATATGGTGGATTACATTTACTAATTTCGCTATGTCGAACCATCCCTGCATCTCTGGGATGAAGCCTACCTGATCATAGTGGATGATCTTTTGATGTGTTCTTGGATTCTGTGTGCGAGTATTTTATTGAGAATTTTTGCATCTGTGTTCATAAGGTAAATTGGTCTGTAATTCTTTCTTTGTTGAGTCTTTTTGTGGTTTGGGTATCATGGTAACTGTGGCCTCATAAAATGAATTGGGCAGTGTCCCTTCTGTTTCTGTTTTGTGGAATAATTTGAGGAGTATTGGCATTAACTCTTTGAAAGTCTGGTAGAATTCATCTAAAACCATTTGGTCCTGGGCTTTTTTTTTTTTTTTGCTTGGGAGACATTTAACGACTGCTTCTAATTCACTAGGGTTATATGTCTATTTAAATTGTTTATCTGATCCTGATTTAACTTTGGTAAGTGGTATCTATTGAGAAAATTATCCATTTGTTTTAGATTTTCCAATTTGTTAGAGTACAGGTTTTTAAAGTATGTCCTATGATTTTCTGGATTTCTTTGGTGTCTGTTATGCCCTCCTTTTTGTTTCTGATTTTATTATTGGATATTCTCTCCATCTTTTAGTAAGTTTGGATAAGAGTTTGTCTATTGTAGATTTTTCTCATATAACCTACTCTGTTTCCTTTTTTTTTTTTTTGTATTATCTATTTTATTGATTTCAGCCCTCAGCTTGATTATTTCCTGCCATCTACTCCTCTTGGCTGTGCTTACTTCTTTTTGTTCTAGAGATTTCTAGAGTTAAGTTGCTAGTATGAGATCTCTGCAATTTTTGTTATTGTTGTTGTTGTTGTAATGTAGTCACTTAGTGCCATGAACCTTCCTCTTAGCACCACTTTCTATGTGTTCCATACATTTGGGTATGTTGTACATTCATTTTCATTGAATTCTAAAATGTCTTTAATTTCTTTATTTCTGTCTTGACCCATTTTTTTTTTTTATTCAGTAGAGAGTCGTTCAGTGTCTATGAGTTCGTAAGCTCTCTGTTGTTTCTGTTGTTGTTGATGTCCAGCTTTAAACCATGCAGGGGGTTACTTCAGTTTTCTTGTGTCTGTTGAGACTTGTTTTTTCTAAGCATGTGATCAGCTTTGGAGGAAGTTCCATGAGGTACAGAGAGTACTTTTGTATTTCGATGAAATGTTTTGTAATTATCTGTTAGGTCCATTTGATTTATAACATCAGTTAGCTCCTGCATTTCTCTGTTAAGTTTTTATCTGGATGACCTGTCCATTGGTGAGAGTGGGGTATTGAAGTCTCCCACTGTCAGTGTGTGAGGGTCAGTATGTGATTTAAGCTGTAGTAGTGTTTCTTTTATAAAAGTGGGTGTCCTTGTGTTTGGGACATAGATGTTAAGGATTGAAATCTCATCTTGATAGATTTTTCCCTTGATGAATATGCAGTGTCCTTCCCCATTTCTTTTGATTAATTTTGATTTGAAGTCTGTTTTGTTAGATATTAAAATGTCTACACCAGCTTGCTCCTAGGAGATCCATTTTCTTGTAGTAATATCTTTTTCTAACCCTTTACCCTAGTGAATGTCTATCTTTAATGTTGAAGTATGTTTTTATATGCAGCAGAAGGATGAATTCTGTTTTCTCCCCATTCTGTTAATCTGTGTTTTTTTTATTGGGAAATTGAGGTCATTGATAATGAGAGATATCAATGAACATTGATTGTTAATTTCTGTTACGTTGTTATTGTTCCTGTTCTTGTTGGTAGTGGAGGGGGGTGATTTTGTGTCTGTCTGTCTGTCTCTGTGTGTGTGTGTGTGTGTGTGTGTACTTCTTTTGGTTTTGCTGGTATTAGACTACTTATTTCCTGTATTTTCATGAGTATAGTTTACTTCCTTGGTTTGGATTTTTCCTTCTTGCTCCTTCTGTAGGGCTGGATTTATAGATAAATATTGTTTAAATTTGATTTTATCATGGACTACCTTAATTTCTCCATCTATGGTGATTGACAGTTTTGCAGGGTATATTAACCTGGGCTGACATCTTTGGTCTCTTAGAGTCTGCATCTCATCTGTCTAAGCCCTTCTAGGTTTTAGAGTTTCCATTGAGAATTCAGGTGTAATTCTAATAGGTCTTCCTTTATGTTACTTGGTCTTTTTCCTTTGCAACTTTTAATATTCTTTCTTTGTTCTGTATGTTTAGTGTTCTGATTATTATGTTTAAGGGGACTTTTTTTCTGGTCTAATCTATTTGGTGTTGTGTATACTTCTTGCACCTTTATAGGTATCTCCTTCTTTAGGTTAGAAAAATTCTCTTCTATATTTTGTTGAAAATACTTTCTGGACCTTTGAGCTGGGATTCTCTGTCTTCTATTCCTATTATTCTTAGGTTTGGTCTTTTCATAGTGTCCTAGGTTTCCTGGATGTTTTGTGTCAGGGTATTTATAGATTTAACATTTTCTTTGACTAACCATTTCTTCTATTGTATCTTCAATGCTTGAGATTCTCTCTTACCCAAAAAGAAAAGAAAAGAAAAAAAGAAAAAGCCATGCAGTGGTGGCATACGCCTTTAATCGCAGCACTCAGGAGGCAGAGCCAGGCGGAGCTCTGTGAGTTCGAGGCCAACCTGGTCTACAGAGCGAG
>CABHPH010136125.1:13442-47207 GCA_902168325.1 Peromyscus nudipes
TTTTTTTTTTTTTTTTTTTTTTTTTTTTTTTTTGTCTTTTTGGGTTTTTGAGACAGGGTTTCTCTGTGTAGTTTTGGTGCCTATCCTGGATCTCTCTCTGTAGACCAGGCTGGCCTCAAACTCACAGAGATCAGCCTGGCTCTGCCTCCTGAGTGCTGGGATTAAAGGCGTGCGCCACCACCGCCCAGCTCTTTGATTTATTTATTTCCTCTTTAAGGACTTCTTTCATCTTCATAAAGTTGGTTTTAAGGTCTTTATCTTGTGCTTCAGCTGTGTTGGAATATTCAGGGCCTGCTGTAGTAGGCTAGCTGGGCTCTGGTGGAGACTTTGCCCTGGTTGTTACTGGTTGTGTTCTTACACTGGAGTCTAGGCATCTGGATTTGGGGTGATTGTAAGTCTAGGTGCTGATTTCTGGGTTTGTTTTTATTGTGCGGGTGTTTTGTTCCTTGCTTTCTGTTTTCTCACTGGATTTTCAGAGTATGTTGGCTGTGTGTTACCTGTTTTACTGGCCTGCTTATCTGGTGCGTTTGTGGGGAATTCTTGTTGGTGTTGGAGGCTGGGGGAAGGTGATGCCAGGGGTAGATGGTCTGTTGCAGGGCTAGGAGTAACCTTGAAAATTGGATCTTGGGGAACAGAGAGTGGAGACGGTCCATGTGCAGCCTACCTGGTCTTCTGGCAGGTGTGGCCTGTGGTTGATCTGGGAGTCTCTGCCTGAGTTGGGGGCTGAGACATAGCAGTGAGTCCAGGGAAAATGTTTTGTGGTGGGTGGGATAGGATGGTCTGAGGAATCCACAGTTTTTCATTGACACATGAATGAGATTTACTAACATTGATTTTGAAAGACTTAATCAGCATTTTACATGCTAAGACTCATGATATGGACAATGTCACACTGTATTACAAGTGAAACTCTTTGAGGAGTTGGCAAGGATGCTCTTAAACGGTGCTTCACCAGTCACCCAGGCTGGTCCTGAACTTGGCTCTTGCATGGTGGAGATTATAGGCCTGTTCCACCAAGCCTGATGACCAAGTGCTGCCTTGAGCTCTGCAGACCTCCTTTAAAATATGTTCTCAACCCATCCAGACTTTCATTAGCTGCAAAACTTGGTGTTCACGACTGCATCTTAGACCTCAACTTCCCTCCATCCCTTGTTTTTATTTGTTGTTTCTGGTATTGCTCACTCTCTGTTCCCACCAGTGCATGCTGTGTGACTACAAAATGGTTTGGTGTTGCTGTGTATCTTGTAGTCATCTTAGCCCAGAGTTTCCACTTAGCAGTCTCTTTCATTCTCTGGTGGGGAAAAGGCTTCAGCAGATCCTGAATACAAACAAAAGAACATACCCACCTGCCAGGTCTTAAAATAGCTCGTGAGAGCTGGGTGGTGGTGCCACAGGCCTTTAATCTTAGCACTAGGGAGACAGAAGCAGGCGGATCTCTGTGAGTTCGAGGCCAGCCTGGTATACAGAGTGAGTTCCAGGACAGCCAGAACTGTTACACAGAGAAACAGTGTCTTGAAAAAACAGTCGTGTCCCCCCACCCCAAAAAAAACCATAGTCATGAGATAAAAACATTTTTCATTAGTCAGAGTGACATCCACTTAAATTCACTCATATCTTATTTTTGTTGGAAAACACTGTAATCAACCCCACAACTACTGAGTTTCATGTTTGTGTTGATAATAGATACTGTTGATGTTTATTGCAATCTTAGTGTACACTTAACATGCATTTTGTAAATTATCCAACTTACTACATCTAGTTTACAAAATTGGGATACTCTGGTTTTATAGAACAGGAAACTACAACTTAGAGTAACTTTCTTAAGGTCTCATAGCTAACTTGTAGAATTAGGGTGTAAGCCAGGGTCTAATTCCAAGCCTGTGTCCAGAAGTCTGCATTTTTTGGCATGTATTGTGTATTTAGAATGGTTTTGTCTTCAGGTGACAAAGGTACTAACAGTAGAAACTTTCCTTCAAAACCTTGAAGACAGTGATTCTAACATAGCATTAGATAACAAGCACTCTGGTTCACATGACGATTGGAAAAGATTGTCTTCTAAATATTCTTTTTTTTTTAGATTTATTTATTATGTATTATATTATTATTATAATATTGTACATTATTCATTATGTATACAGTGTTCTGCCTGCATGTATACCAGCATGACAAAAGAGGGCATCAGATCTCACTATAGATAGTTGTAAGCTACCATGTGGTTGCCGGGAATTGAACTCAGGACCTTTGGAAGAGCAGCCAGTGCTCTTAACCTCTGAGCCATCTCTTCAGCCCCTCTTCTAAATATTCTTAAGGGACAAAATTATACCTTACAGATAAGAATTTGTAGAATACTGTCTTTAAGGGCATATCTGAGCAAGAAAGAATTTATTGTCAGACAGGCCCTATCTAATTGATTCAATGTGTATGTGTTCTCTTCCCTGAACTCACAAGTTATCTTTATATTCAGTACCTAGTCATGATAGCAAGGCATGAAAGCCCTGAGTGGCCATTATGTGAAGTGAAAGTGAAACTTGGGTTTGTAGTAGAAACACTTAGATGTTAGAGATGCCAGAACAATGGGGTATTTGCCATGGAAAGCTGATGAGGGAGTAGAACCAGCCATAGAGAGAAATGGCTGTTGGCAGGCTTAGGGAAATGGCTCTGTTGGAAACACTTGCTGCCTGAGAGTGAGGATCTGAGCTGAGATGCCAGCACTCATATGCAAAGCTGGACACATGGGCATATGAATCTCTAACTGTGGCCTTTGGCGGGGCAGAGGGATGGAGGAGTACGGGAGAGGGGGGGATGGCAGGAGGAGCTCTGGCATGTGCTGACCAACCATCTAGCCTCAGGCTCAGTGAGAAAGCCTGTCTTAAAAGATACCCAACATTGACCTTTGGCCTTCACACGCACACATGAACATGGACTACGTGCATACACACATATAAACAAAAAATTGAAATTTTCAGCTAATTTTTTTAAAAAATTAAGAGGAAAAGTTCAAGTAGCCACAGGGGTAATAGTAGCAGCTTATAGACCGAGGAAGAGTAGGACAACATAGAGAATGAATGAAGTATCTGAGGAAAAGGATAACTGGTAAAGATCACAGGATTAGGGTCATTGTCAAAAAGAAGGATTTGCTGTCAGCTGAAAGAGTGTGGCTCTATTTCATATTATGAAAGAAAATTTATTGTAAATATAGATGATTTCACAGGTAGAGGATGGAAGGTTGAAGGGAGTCAGGATTGGAGTTAGTTTTCTCTTCTCAACTTGAAAGTCTATTCCATCAAGTCTTGTTTGATCCATATTAATACTAAATCCATATTAATACTGAATCCATCCTTGAGATGTTTATTTTGTATTGTGCGTAGTACAACACATAGAGAGGCTGATCCCTCTTTTTTAATAATAGCCAGAAGTCAAAACTAGAAGGGTAATCATTCTGAGTCTGGAGTACCTGTGAGTCATCCTAGAGATGATGTCCATACTCTGTGTATATACATGTGTATGTACAGATCTATGCCTGTGTCTGTGTGTATGCATCTGTGTATATGTCTTTATATGCATCTGTGTATATGTCTTTATATGCATGCATACGTGTGGCCTTAGGGATTGTTTTCATGGCTTTACACACGCTAGACAAGCATTCTACTGAGCTTAGATCCCCAGCTGTCCAATCATTTTGTTTCATTTTCCCCATTCCTTTGTAAATATCCAATCTATGGAATTTTATTCAATGTATAGATTTATTACAGGAAGAGAAGAGAAAGCAGTCCTGTGTATGTTGGTGGCAATCTACTGGTGGGAGTTGTTCAAGCAAATGTATACCGTATTTCTCTATCGTTAATTAGGAGTGGATATACTGTGAACGCCAGACTTTGGCTTTATTTAATAACTAGTTCCTCTGGACCCCCTGTGCTAGAGACCTTGTCCATGTAATGCTTCTACTGAATTTAAACTCATGCTTTAGCTTGTCGTTTTCTTGCCTGTTATGCAGTCTAGTCATATATATCACAATGAAGGTGTAAAAATTGTCTAATTATTTTAATGATTGACCTTCTGCAGTCATCTGAGAACCATTCCCACATTCCAGACCTAATGTCTTTGTAATACAATGTTAATACCTCAGAATCTTCAAAGAAAATTGCTTGATCAAAAGAAGTAGTGGGGTTGTAATTCAGTGTGGTGGAGTGCTTGCTTAGCATGCTAGAAGCTCTGTGTCCTCCCTAGCACCACATAAACCAGTCGTGGTGGCTCAACATTTAGACTCCCAGCAAGAGGCTTGTGAGCTCAGGGTATCTTTGTCTACATAGCAAGTTTGGGGCTGGATACAAGACCTTGTCTTTAACAAGGAAGAAGAGACAAGACTGAAAGTCTGGCCCATATTTTGCACTTCATGGATGCTTGATGATGAATGGATGGATGCAGTTTCTTTTTTGTGTAAGTTTCTCATTAAAAATTATAATTTTGACAGGTGTGGTGGTACACACCTTTAATCCCAGCACTTGAGTGGCAGAGGCAGGTAGATATCTGTGAGTCCAAGACGAGCCTGGTCTACGTAGTAAGTACCAGGACTATGTAGAGAGACCCTGTCTTAAAAAATAAATAAATAAATTTTTTAAAAAATTTTATTTAATGATTCTTTTATTCTCCTTTCTTAGGCATTTTTAACATTAACATTTTTGGTTTTTCGAGACAGGGTTTCTCTGTGTAGCCTTGTGCCTTTCCTGGAACTCACTCTGTAGCCCAGGCTGGCCTCAAACTCACAGAGATCCTCCCGAGTGCTGGGATAAACATTTTTAAACCATGTTGACAGAACAGCAAACATTGAAGAAACATCATCTACCCTTGGACTTCTACTCAGGAGGCTGACACATGAGGATCATTGCTTCAAATGTATCCCAGACTAATTACTGACATCCAGCCTAGGCTGGATAACAAACAGCATCTCAAGGGAACTTGTGAAAATATGAAAAACAAAACCAAAAACAACAACCCTTTCACAGACACCCATACATGAAAAATATGATAAAACATTGCCTGATATTTAAATAAACAATGAACTACATAGATGATAGGCATCCCATTCTATACATTGCAGCAGAAAAATATCTATCTCTGAGTGAAAACACAATGGAAGATGACAAAAGCCACAGAAGGAATATAAGGACCACAGGTTGATTGTGGCTAAAAGATTTGCCACACACACTTGAATATCTACCTCAAATATTGCAAATTAGAAACCGCAATGCAGTGATCTCCATCAGTCTTGAGTGAACGTGCTATGTAATTTGCTTCCTTCAAGGCTATGATGAAAAAGAAAGGAAGAATGCTCTTTTTAGAACATCTGCAGCCATTCACATTAGTTTTCTGTCATTACAAATACCTGAGGTGCTCAGCTTAACAAACAGGTTTATTTGGGCTCACAGCATGGTAGTTTCAGTTTATTTGACCACATCGCTTTTGGGCCTATAATGAGATAGGAAATCATGGCAGAAACATGTGGCAAAGCCAAGCTCCTTTACCTCATGACCGTGAGGCAAAAGAGAGGAAGAGGCAGGCTTTTACTCTTTCTGTTATGGACACACCTTCGTTGATTTTATGATCTCCTACGAGACCCAATCTCTTAACCATGCTACTGCCTCTTAGTGCCTTCCTGCAAACTACACTACTAACACTGGGGCCCTGTCTGATACTTGGCATCCACATAGAACACCCTTGCATCTTTATTTATTTTTTTGTGACATCTGGATACTCACCAAGGCTGCAGAGTTTTTAAAAAAATAAATAAATAAAGCATAGTTACTTTCTTTTGCCTTGGTTATAGTTCTGATGATTGATTATAACAAGCTTGGATAATTGCTGGCTTGGGCAAGGTTCAGATCACTTATTTAAAGGAATTTGTGTTTTGTTAAGCCCTGGTGTATCCTGTTACCCAGTTCTCTAGCCCAAAGCTTTAGATACTGATTTAATCTGGAAATGGTAATTAGACTCCCAGTAAATAGCCTATGTTCAAGAGGCTGTCTGGTAATGAGAGGATATCATTAGAATGTAGACCTTTTTGTTTGAGCAGAGTTCAGGCAGCACTGAATACGAAGCAGTGGTCAAAGTCAGGTTTACTGATGATCTTAATTTTTAGTAAGAAGAATCCTAAAGCAAGTGACTATCTAATGGGTAGGAACAAAAACACCTTTCATGCACTACTGCACAGCTAATCAGGCTAGCTCTGGGGGGCGGGGCTAGTTGCTGTTGTTTTGTGTTGTACTGATATCTGCCTCACATCCAAGTGTGCTGGAAACTGTGTTTTGGTTGAATTGTGTTCATCTTTCTGTGTAGTATTTTTTGTTCAGGTGAACCTTTGGATGGTTATTTCTTTCTTTAACCCCCTCCAGTTTCCATTCTTACCTGTTAGGTGTTTCAGTTAAATGTGAACAAATTAACCGCACTCTGTACAGTTTTCTGCTTCTTCCCTAGAGTTTGTGCTCATTAATTTGCAAAGAAACCAAATATTGAGACTGGCAGAAGAGGTTGCAGGCACTGTTTGCACACAGTCCTTAAAACTTTCCCTTTAGCGTGTTCTGTTTGTTTGAACCTTTCTTTTTAAGTTTTCTGTGCTTGTGTTTTGCCTACTTGTATGTCTATGAACCACATGTGTACCTGGGTGCCCATAGAGGCCAGAATCCCCGGTAGCTAGAGTTCTGGACAGTTGTGAGAGCCACCATGTTGGTTCTGGGACCGTAGCCCATATCCTGTGGAAGAGAAGCCAGAGCTGAGCCATCTCTCCAGCCCCTAGTTTGCTCTTCTAACCATGCATCACTTTGATCTCTTTGGGGTCAGAAAAATGAGTAAGAAAGACAGTTATGAGTGGTTAATACAAGAGGACATACGATGCTGAGTCATATTGTCTCACTAAACAGTGCATTTCTGTGCTAGTCTTTTGTCTGGTAGAGGAAGTATGGACAGTGGCATTTCATGCACTACATTCCAATCCTCTCTCTGCTGTTTACAAGCTGTAATACATTTAATTTGGTGAGTTAGTTATTGCTGACACTGTAAAATTGTAATAATAATACTTTCACAGGTTTTAAAGATTATAAATAATATGTAGGATACTTGATACAAAATAGCTGTTATTTATTATTCTCATTATTGAGAAATACTACTATTTTCATTTAATAAAGTTAGAATCTCACATATGTAAATGTTTCCTATTCCTGCTATAACAAGTTACACAAAATGCTCCTCAGACAATACATGTGTTTTGATACTGTAGTTCTGGAAGTTGAAAGTGGGGTGTTCAGGGTGCCACTGAACTAAATGCAATATATCTGCAAGTCTGTGCTACTTTCTCTAGGTTATAGAACAGTCTATTTTGGATTTTTTGTTTGTTTGTGTTTGCTGTTGTCTTGAGCGTCCCCCACTCCCACCCCCACCCCTCCCACCCCCCACCCCCCGCATTTGCTTGGCTAGCATTGTTCTTACATCTCTCCTGCTCAGAGGCCCTTTCTAATTATAGAAATCTGTCCAGATAAACTGGGCTAATCCTTCTGTCAGATCAGACCTTAGTTCCACCTATAACTGTGACCCCTTGTCTTAGACCATAACACAGCCAGAACTCAGAGACTAGTAGGCCTTTAGACGGCCAGGCTTATCAGCAAGGAGAAAGGAATACCATGAGGTGTTGGTTAGGCCGGGCTCAGACAATTAGGCTGTGAAGAGAGCAGTTCTGTGGGCCAGTCACTTAACTGCTGGGCTTATTCCTCAGACCTGCTCTGAAGCTCATTAAGACTCTTAGGAATATATCTAGATGCCCTTTGATTCCACACTGATGACAAAGCAGAAACAACACTGAAAACAGAGAAACCACAACAATGTCCTTTAGCAGGTGAACAGACATGCAACCTGTGATACACACAAACCGTTCACTATCATTATACATTATAAGTAAGGGAGTTATTATGCCAGGAAAACACACAGAAGACCCTCATGGGCAGGCCATACTGTATGATTCCAAATATGTGGCATTCTGGAAAAGATAAAAGTAAAAGAGAATGAAAAGGTTAGAGGAAGGAAAGGGTGAGAAGCCAGAGAAAAAGTGTTTTTCAGGACACTGTTACAGTTTGAATGTGAAATACCCGCAACCCCAAGCTCAGATGTACCCAGGCATTTGAGCCAATCAGTGAGAGATGATTGGGTTGTGATTTTAATCTATGGGCGGGATTGTAGTCTGATGACATGGGAGGGAAGGGATAGGGAGTGGAGCCTGGTTGGAAGGAGATCACCTGAAGTTGTGTTGTTCCTAGCCCATTCTTGTGTGTCTCTGCTTCCTGGCTACCATGAGGTTTGTAGGCCCCAGGCAGGTGCCCTTAGCACCAGGATATTCTGCCTCACCATTGACTGAACCTTTCAAAACTAGGCAACAAACAAATAATTCCTTCTTGAAATGATTTCTCTTAGGTGTTTTGCACAGGGCCAGAAAGTATACCTAATAGAAACAATGAAGCTAATGCTGTGTAGTAGAGTGCACAGTGAACCCTGATGTAAGCCGTGGGCCTGGGGGACAGTCAGTATAGCCTCAGATAGAATCAGCAGACTAATTGGGCAGGATAGGTGATGAAGATTGCTGTGTGTATAGGGCAGAGGAGAGATGAGCATTCTGTATTTAATGATTAAACTGTGGACTTGAAACTACTCTAAAAAGCACTCTTTTTTAAATGTAAAGGGTGGGTGAGAGTTAAAGATGTCTCTCTGAGCCTATCCTCATCTCCACTGCCAGTTTCCCAGTCTTCTCATTCAGCTTTATCTCTTCAGTGTAGATGATTAAGCCAGCTTTTCCCTGCCCTTTGGGTTTCTTAGTGCCACAAAGCAGATAGATGACTGCAGAGTTGATTCTAATGGAAAGAATCCTATCTTTCTGTAATTGCTATCTCATAACAGAGAACTGCATTCCTGAGGAAGAATTTGCTATCATTTTAATGTATAGTCTACTTCTTCTGGAATGCAAGTATACTCCACCCACGGAGGACCACTACGCCGTGAGTGATGGGCTATAAAAGCAGCCCAGGAAAGTCATTCTTCATTGTTATCCTTCAGATGGGCCTTCAAAACAGGGCTATAAGGCTGGTCTTTTAAGAAGAGCTGGAGTAGCTGAGGACAGTTTCTTATAGAAGGCAGCCTCATTTGTTTAGGAGCTAACAATTACTAGGATTTTAATTTAATTAAAAATAAATGAGTGGAAGGTCAGAACAGAAAGGGTTGGGGAAGGAAGAGAGGAAAGAAAAAGGGATGAACGAATGACACCATGTTTTCTGTGTCATGGTTTTGAGGCACCTAGTAGAGTGCTTTACAAGATTTTCTACTTGGACAGAGTAAGAAAACCAGTGTTTGGGGTTTTTAATCAGAGACAATATACAAAAATTATTTGCTTCCTAAGAACTATAATCACATAGGTGTGTCACAGTCTTATGTTTGCTTGGTTTCTAAAGGCAAGTCAGGTGGTCTGTAAAGGTTTTACCACCCTGAAATCGGCACAGCATGGGTTCAAGAAAATCTTTCTGGGCACCAGCTTTCTGGTTTCTGTAGAGTGAAACACAGTATTACTCCTACCCAGCACTGGGCTACAAAGGATGCCGGAGCAATGTGAGATTCTGCTCAAGAAGGAGCAGTTTAAGTCAGTCTTGGTTCCTGAATGATGCCGTGGTGTTAATGGTTAAGTAGTAGTTGACTTCATAATCTTTCATCCATACACTTTGATGTTTATGTTAGTGAGTAGAGATGCTAGAGAGGAACTCATATCTTTCAAATAATTCTTTCCTCCTGTTACTGCCATCTTTTCATTCAGCTAATTTTAGAAGAATTAAAAGAACAGTTTTTTTTTATGCAGAATCCCAAATGATGAAGATCAAGCCAGCTTCATAGGAAGATTTAGTATGTCCTGGGGAGGTAACTACACTCTGAGGAACAAATATGGCCCAAAGCCTGTTTTTGTAAAGCCCAAAAGCTAGAAACACATTTACATTTTTAAGTAAGTGGAGAAAAATCAACAGATGATTGTGTGACACGTTGTCATGGTTAGGGTTTCTATTGCTGCAGTCAAACACCATGACCAAAAAGCAAGTTGGGGAGGAAAGGGTTTATTTGGCTTACACTTCAGCATTGCTGTTCATCACCAAAGGAAGTCAGGACAGGAACTCAAGCAGGGCTGGATCCTGGAGGCAGGAGCTGATGCAGAGGCCATGGAGGGTGCTGCTTATTGACATTGCTCCACATGGCTTGCTCAGCCTGCTTTCTTAAAGAACCCAGGACCACCGGCCTGGGGATGTTACCACCCACGATGGGCTGGGCCCTCCCCCATTGATCACTGAGAAAATGCCTTATAGCTCGATCTCATGGAGGTATTTCCTCAACTGAGGCTCCTTCCTCTCTGATGACTCTAGTGTGTGTCAAGTTGGCACACAAAACTAGCCAGTATACATGTTAAAAAATATATGAAGTTCAAATTCCAGTGTCGTCAAGTTTCTTGGGAACACATCACACTTGGTCTTTGCATCCTTACCCTTCAGCTGTGACGCTCGCAGGGGCAGATTTCAGTGCCTACAGGAGATGCTGCTGGTTTCTTCCCTAAGCCAGATCTGCACCATGGAAAAGTCACAGAATCGTTTTGCCATCCACTAATCTAATGCTTTTCACCATTCTCTACCCTCACCTACACACTAGATCTTCCTTCTTCCCTCCCTTGGGCTTCACATGTGCACACACATAGACACAGCTCATTCTTTTTACATTGTTACAGTGAAATCCTTTGTGAGTCTGCAGTAAGTGCTCAGGGGAGTAGCTTTCTGCCTCCCTTCCTGTGGCTTTCCTTCCCTCTATCTTTATGGAGAATTTCTAAGGTGGCTCCTTTTTCCCCAGTATGTTTTTGTTTTCAAGGTGGGAGTTAGATCCGGATACAGTCTTTCACTTCCATGGAAAGTTCTGTGTTAGTATGTGGTCTCATTTTTAACCTACTTGCACATGCCCCAGTTATCTGAGATCGCTTTCACATGGGCTGAGGTTAAGCTTTATTTCTTTTGGCTTATCCCTCCCTCAGCAGACACTTCCTCTTTGCCTTGAAAGGACAAAACGATGTTCAGCTGTCTGGGCTTGGGCCCAGTATTTGATTTATACATTATTTAATTTCCTCCTGAAAATTGGAAGCAGGACTCTCAGGAATGGAAGTGAGTAGTTTTCGTTTGTTTAAGAACACTTTTAGATTTAATATAATCAGTAGTAGATGTCATCATGATTGGGGGCGATTTAAGGTGAAACAAATACAAGTTAATACAAAGGAAAAGTACATGACAGTAGAGAAGAGCTGAGGTTTCTGAATCACTGCTGCTGGGTTGTCTTTGCCACACATGGGGTGTACTCACTGGGTGCCCTCTGGCCTGGGTTAACTTGCAGTTCCAGAGCATTTCCTCAGAACCACTACTGACTGCCTCTACCTCCACAACTGCACATGCCAGTGTGTATGTGAGTGCTAAGATGATTGGAAATTTTTATATTAGTGATTCATACTAGAAATAACATTTTGTGCTTCATAGGGTTTTGGGGTGGTATAGTCCTCTTGACATGTTCCTCTGAGGTTACAGCCTACCTCCTCTTCGACACCTAAGCTCGTAAGGATCTGGTGCACCTGCTGCCTGCCCCTCCTTGCTGGGACTATTTGCTCACACCTCCCTCCCCATACTGCTGATCTGATCTCACTGTAGCTCTGTCCTTCTGGTAATCAGCCCTAACTAGCCTTAGTTTCCCTGTTGTTCTCACCCCATCTGCCAGATAACCCTTCTGAAGACCTTCAGGCTTCCTGTTTCTTTGTTTCCTCTTTTCATACAGACCTCATTCCCTAATATGGAGATGAGTGTAAATGTTCCCAAGGGTGTTTCTTGGACCCCCCGCGCGCGCCCCCCCCCCCCCCCCCCGTGTGCTCAGACTTTTGACATTGTGTCACAGAGTTGTCATCTACAAAGGTCCCACTTGAGAACTGCTTGGTCACTTTGCAACAAAAGAACAATGGAGGCTGGGAAGATGGGTCAGTCAATAAAGTTCTTGCTGTGCAAATATGAGGACCTCAGTTCAGTTCCTGGACCCATATAAAACTAGGTACAGTGGTGGTCCATGTCTCTAACCGGCACTGGGGAGGCAGCAACAAGTGGAGAAGATTGGCCAGCCAGGCTAGCTAATTGGTGAGCTCCAGGTTCATTGAAAGGTCCTATCTCAAAAGATAAGATGGAGAACCATTGAGGAAGACACATGCATTATGCACATAGTTACACAAGCATGCATACACCCCACACACAAAATGGAAATATTTTAAAGCTTACAAGTTTGTATTGAGCCCCATTCATAGCAGTCTTTGGCTGTATGTGACCCATCACCCACAGATTGAACACACCAGAGTGGCTGCTCATCTTTTCCGAGTGCCAGCGCCTTAGAAGCTTAGAGGGCTGCAGGCAAGCATAGTTGGGAAACTACTCGAGTCCTACCTAGCAGGCTGCTTCTGACTCCCTTGAAATTGGTCTATCCTCTACTACTTCTGTGTCTTCCTACAGACCAGCTTCCCAGGGAGTGAACACTACCTGCACATCATCATGGTCCTTTAAAACTCAGGCCCTAAAGACCTCCTTGAATGTTGTTCAGCTCCCAGCACATGCTCTCTACTCTTCTACCTCAAGGTGGTCTAATGGACTAGATAGAGAACAGTTACTATATTTGGACATATGTGCATCTAAGTCCGGACTTAGCTTTTGTGTGATTTGGGGCCATCTGTTTAAATACATTAAAATCTGGTTTGTTGGTTTTCATTTATTAGTTTTGTTTATATCTAGAGAAGATGTTGTCTGCATGATGGATTGTTGGGAAGCGTAAATGAAGGCCCAGGGTCCTTGAGGCTCCTCAGCTCTGTACACCAAATGGTGGTGCTATTAGTAGTCCTAACTGTCATCATTACTGTTCTCCCTTGCCAGTGTTCCATGTTTCTCATGTCAGCTCATCCTTGCACATTCTAAACAAGCATTGGTGGCTTATTTTCCTATCTGCATTCCACAAATGTTGAGGTTTTCCTTCTAATCCATTTCCCTGTGTATAACACAGTGACTTTTCCCAAATTTTTTCATAAGTGAGTTCAGGTGAGTAGAATAACTTTTTTTCTCTCCTGAGGGAAATGCTGGCAATACGGTGTTCGTTGAATTCACAGATACAAAGTTTACGATTGTATCTTCAAAAGTCATTTTTCTCTTACGTTAGTACACTGAAGCTTAAAACAAATCAGCTTTTTAATTTACTGCTCTGCAGTTCTTGAGACTAAAGGACTTGTATATTTATATCTGGTCTGAGTAATTTTGTTTTTCTTTGGAGACAGACTTACTGTGTAGCTCCAGCTGTCCTGGAACTGCTCCATAGACCAGGCCAGCCTCAAACTCAGATATCCACCTGCCTCTGCCTCCCTAGTGTTTGGATTAAAGTATGTACCACCATGCCCAACTAGTAATTCTTTCTTTAATAATAACTACTTCGGTACCTGTTTGATAGCTCAGCTGGTAAAGGCACCTGCTGCCAAGCCTGAGAATCTAAATTTAATTCCTGGGACCCACATGGTTAAAGGAGAGAAGCAGTTCCAGCAAGTCGTCCTCTGACCTCCACTATTGTGAGTCTGTTCCCCATTCTAATACACACCGCATACACACACGCGCGCTCTCTCAAATACGTACAGTTTTTAAAAGAACTACTTTGTAGTTGATTTATAAATGCTGTCAGAAGTAAAATATTTGAGAAGATATATCCAAGCATTAAGCTACTTTTTAGTTGTTATTTGTTTTTGTTTTTTTCCCACTATAAGGTCAGCCAACAGCAAAGTTTTGCACTTAAAATACCAGCAGTTTTTCCATCTACATATTTTTTCTTAAATAAATATTCCTTTTTCTCTTTAGCATATTTCTGAAACACAATTTTTCTGCTTTTGAGAAGTAACACTTCTTCACAAATCACACATGGCCAGCTAGCTTGTCATCCTAAAAACTACGTCTGTAGATTAGGCTCTGCTGTTAGTTTGAAGGCTCATAGAGTGAAGGCGTGGCTCTGTTCCTCAAAGTCTGAATCTCTGTCTTAGGACAAAGCCATGCTTGGATTTAGCTTACAGACCAGACAGAAGTTCAGAGCCTTAGCAAACAACACATATTCACATGGAGTACCTTCTTAAAAGTACCAGCATGCTAGCTGCTGAAGGACCACCCTGATCAGTGCTCAGAAAGGCCACTCGGCAAAGTGGTGGGCCAGGGCGTGGGCCCTATTCAGGGCTCACACTGAATCCACATTGGAACACTTTGAGAAGTTATGTATACTTTCTGTGGAGTATAAAATGGTGTCAAGGTTGAGATCTTTAACATTCATTTAGTCTAATCCTATTTAATCGCTAGAATTTTTATTTGGTTTCTGTGTTTAATGCAACCCAATTTTGTAGAACTCTTGCCAACCACAAGCATCAAATAACTAGTCACAGGCAGCTCTTCTTAACCTAAATTTGCACAGTGTTGTACAGTTCAGTGGTGCTGAAGGCTGTGGGTAGTTATTTTAATTTTTGCCAAATCTCTCTTTTTAAACTACTTTTATTTTACTTTTTGTGTGTCTGGGTGTTTTCCCTGTCTGTCTGTCTGTGCACCACATGCCTACTTACGTTGTTCATATCTGTGGTACATAAGTATGTAATCATCTGGGAATTAGAAGATACACCTGTGCATTACCATGTACATGATAAGTTGATGTGGTGGGACCACACTGATTCTAATAACCTCTAAATAAGACCGTTCTGAGCTTCCGATTGTTGCTTTCTAAGCCCATGGTTGCTGCTCCAGAACTTCTGAGCTCAGACTGAGCTGACCTGAGACAACCCTGAGCCTCATTATTAGCACGGCTCCTGCAGCAGAGCATCTGCAGGCATGGTGAGCCCCAGAAGACTGACTAAACTCTAGTAGCCATGCTAGGAGAAAGGCCAAGTCAGTGCCACATATACATGAAACTCCTTGGAGAAATGTAGAGACAAGCTGTGCCTAGAGCAAGCAAACACATGAAGTCTTGGAAAGCTGGTGAAAGTAAGAGGAAAATGAAAGAGCAGAGGCAAGTGGTGAGAGTATGATTTTTGAAATTTACCTTTTCCAAAATTTTGGATGAAGAGTGGTTAAAAAAAAAGATGCAGGTTGGGAAGGACTCTGTGACAACCTCCACCACTACCACCAAAATAACAGCCTAGACAGGAAGCCAGTGAAGAGTAGCTCTCCACAGTTGATAGCTTCTGGTGGAGGTGTGGGAGGAAAAGGACTCAGTTCTGTTGAAGGGGCAGGCCACTAAGAATTTGACCCTGCTCCAGCAAGTATACAGGCAGCACAAAGTGAACTTCCAAAGAGTCACAAGGAGGGCAGACATGGAAGGACTATGATGGGATTGTGATAGGGTGCACGATGTGAAACTCCAAGAGAATCAGTAAAAATGTTATGTGGAGGGGTGCAGGTTGCAGGGTGATGATGACATAAACCTTTAATCCCAGCACTCGGGAAGCCTGGTCTACAGAGCTAGTTCCAGGACAGCCAGTGTTACACAGAGAAGCCCTGTCTTGGGGAAGGGGAGTGTTGTATAGCCATATTCATGTTCAGTAAAAGGAAACATTTAACTAGGTTTGGCTCTTTGTCCTTTGGCATATCAGTAAGTCTTAAGATAAAAGGGAAAGAAAGGACTGGAAACAGCTCACATACCTTTTTACATGGGACAACTGGGTTTAATAAACTATGCAACTGTGAAGGGATTGAGAAACAGTTTTACATATAATGTGAAGTGGGCTCTTAGATACATGTGTTATCTAAGGCGGAGGAAAATGTAGATAGAGTACTATCATTTACCTAAGGAGTTAGGACTAGGAAAGCTTCCCTTTAGAGACCATGGCCAAAACTAGGCATGGTGCCATACACTTGTAATTCCAGCACTTGGACAGTGGAGGTGGAATCTATACAATGCAGGAAGAGAAGTAACTCCCAAAAGTTGTCCTCTACATGTTTGTACAAAACACACACATAAAATAAGTAAATAAATGTGAAAAAAAATGAAGGCATGAGAAAATGCATAGGCCATGAATCAGTCCCTTTAACACAGTGATAAGAGAAAGATGTGAGCTATGATAACTGAATTCAGTAGATGGGAGCTATCCTCAATGCAGTTGCTGTAAGTATTTTAATCCCAACTCAGACATTTGTTGCTAATTGGCAAGATTTTAGCACTGACTGATTATTGATAATATTAAGGACTTTTTGCAGTTTTTAAGGTGGAAAAGTATTGTTTTAATTATTTTAAAGGTATGTACTAAAGTATTTAGTAATTAGATAGTTTGATTCTGGATTTTTGTTTTTAATCAAATGTGTTCCTAGGGATTAGGAGAATGAAAATCAGTTGTGAGTATGTCAATGTAAAAGCAAGTGAACTCGTGCTCTCTTTGTTCTCTTTCTCTCTTTCTCCTCCTCCCCAGCCCCAGTGGGCGTGGATGTGTATAAGTTTTCCATAGTTAAATACTAGGTTTCCATAGAGTGTATGATTATTCTCTCCCTAAATGGTCGTTGGTAACTTAAGTTTTCTCCATCTCCCCTTTCACCTCTTCTTGAGAGAAAGTGGGTAATGGAGTTTTTCTGTGTCCTGGCAGTCGTTCCCAAATAACCACAAGAGACTTAATAGTATAAATGCTCAGCCAATAGCTTAGGCTTGTTTACCTCATCTATGAACTTTTCATGTTGCTTCTTCTGTGTCTGGTTCCCAACGCCCCAGACTCCGCCCTCCTTCCCAGCATTCTTTCTGCCTCGAAAATCCTGCCTAGCTATAGGCCAATCAGCTTTTTATTAACAATGGGAGCAACACATTTTCACAATGTACAGAAGGATTATTCCACAGCAGGGTCATCTTCTAGAGTGGATATAGCTGCTGTGAAAGACATTTGCTATCATTTTCCATGCAGTCAGAGGTCTTTATCTTGGGATGCTGTCCACTTCATCCTTCTTTTTAAGCCCCGTCAACATGCATTTCCAGTTACATGTATAATCTTAATTAACTTAATTAACTTTGAGACTGTCTCCATATAAAATTTCATAAACTTCCAAACTGAAGAGCCTCACATTAGAACTTTGGAATCCATCTATCCTGTGTAGTATATGTTTCCTTTCTGTGCAGACATCTCTGGTTGCCAAGAAAAAGAATGAATTTAACATAAAGAAAACTGCTTCTAACTGACTGTGACACATTACTGAAATTTTTTTCAAAAGACTATCTTAACTTTTTCTATATCCTCCTTAAGAATTTTCAAAGTTATTGATTGGGTCCCTCAAGGACATTCAGCCTAATGATTTGAAAGTTGTTTGTTGCCTGGAAATCAGTTGTATGGCCCTGGTGTTGCCTGGACAAGTAGAGTCCTAATGGCATACACAACACTGGTTTTTGGAATTGAGCACTGCTTTCGGAAGGGCATAAATTGCAGTGTGGCACACAGCACTTCACTTTGAAGCAGTGTGTTAGCAGAGCTGTAAGAGAGGAAGGAGTGGGTAGGCAGTGCGTGTTGACAGATGCAGAAAGAAGCAAAGGCCTGGCTCAAGTCCCCAGCCAGCTCAAGGATCTTATTCCCACCCAGGAACAACTGCCACATCATCACAAAGTGACAGAACATACAATTTTACTTTGTATGTGCCCACGCCAGGCCAGTCAAGACTTTTTGGTCACTTGAACTGTTCAGATGAGAACTTTTTGGTGCCCACCAGCTGTGATCTGTAGGACACAGGAAGTATGCATGGTTGTTTGTGCCACCATCTAGGGGAGAACAAAGTACACAGAGCAGTGGACGAGGGCCGCTTGTGATGATGGCATGCATCTACAGACCTCTCCCCATGAAGACCAACAACTTGAAAGAATGCCTGGTGGCATTCTGGGCTCTGTTTCCAGTTGGCCCTCTGAAGCCTGCCTCCCCCATACTTAGTTTCTAATAGAACCAGTCTGTCCTAAAAATTCCTTCTTTAATTTAGGTTACATTTCTGTCCCTGGCTGTTGAGTCCTAGTAAACCACAGTATAACAGCTAATTGCATATATTTGGAGAAATAAAAGAAATTGAAGCAGAAACTAGAGTAACTGCCTTAGGGGTGTGTGCAGGTGCAGTGTAAGGTCACTCCTGAGTACCTTTTGAGTACAACTTCCTGTTTGTATTTGCGGTGCACCTCTTCTTTCTTCTCCGTGTCCTCTGGTGTCTCTCCCTGATGCCTAGATTCATCTCCCCTCCTTCTCTCTCTCCCTGGAAGTCCTGCCTAACCTCTTCTTGCCTAGCTGTTGGCCATTCAGCTCTTCATCAAACCAATCGGAAGGAGCCTTGGCAAAGACACATCTTCAGTGTACAAAAAGATTATTCCACAACATTGAATAGCAGTAGAAAAGGACACCTGGTATCAGCCTCAGCCTCCATGGGCACATGCATGTGCACACACCCACATGAACACATAATACATCATTCACTCATACACACAAAGAAGTTCCAATACAGATTTTAAGCACAGGGGTTAAGAGAAAGAGAGGCACTCTGAAAGAAAAAAAGGCACACCCCAGAGCATGGGTGTTGGTTTCTCAAAGATGAGTTTCACTTCACTGTCTTTATAATAGTCATATGTAGGATTTGGGGTGATTTTTGGTTGGTTTTGAAGTTTTCAAAGGGTTGCTGAGGAATTAAATGAGATCATAAAGTGGTTCCTGTGGTGTACCTGACAGGATTACAGGTGACAAAGCAAAAGTCTAGGTCATGAGGAAGGAAACATTAGGGCTGTAAGTCAGGTTCACAGTCTTGCTAGAGATTCCCAAGAGTGTCTAGGAGAGGAGTAAGGCATACTTGAAGGTCATGCAGGCTTAGGCCTTAAGTATGGTTCACTAATATCTTAAGTGAAATGGCTAGTATATGAAAGCAGTATTTTTTCTCAATGTCAACAACCTTCACAGCAAATGTTAAATTCTCTTTTTTCAGCTGGAGAGAGGCTCCAACCAGACTCAAGGGTGATGGGCTCCTTTTCCTTCATGTCCCCATAATTCTCCCTGACTTTTTGGTGTGACTCAGTGAGACTTAAGGAGGTTTGAAATGTGGTTATTATAAAACAGTGTAGTAGTTCTTAACTTCTTTTAGGTCATGACACCTTTTTATTCTGTGATGAGAGCTTTGAACACACTGGAGTCTGGACAGGTAGCAATGTCTATTGCTAGTGGGTGTTTTCACAGGCTTCAGCTATATGCTAAGGCCCATCTAGATAGCCATGGACCCTAGAAGACTGTAGTATATGGTCAACAGTAGTACACAAAGCTGGTGAGATGCCACTTGAAATATTGATAAGTGTATTTTAGAAAGATAACTGTTTTGATTATTTGAATTGTAAGCAGCATGGTGTCAGCTTCTATACAAATGTCTTGTAAAACATTATAAGCATTACCAGTCAGAGGAAAAACAAAGTCCAAAAGCAAAGATGTATGGAATATATCCTGGATATCTGATGAAAACTGTGTACCTTCATCTAATTTAAATGTATTTCTATCCTGGGAGAGCATCCTTTCTTTCAGAAAACTACACTCTCAGTAGAGTGACACATATGAAGTAAGTATGAGGTAGTGGTATTGTCTTCTCCCTCTGACAGGTGCTGGTGCTATACTATATTTACTTGTCCCAGGACCTATCTATAGCTCCCCCTTAGCTGACTCTATATGAGTTATCCAGCTTCTCTCCTCCTGCCGCTTAACAAAAATAGCCATAAATACCATACCATGCTAAAAAAGGATTTCAGGATAGGGCAGCATGTCCCTCTAACTAAAACACTTGGGATGCTGAGGCAGAAAAAAAATCACCATGAAGTTGAGGCCAGCCTGGGCTACGTAGCAAAACTGTCTTGATTAAGTATAATGAGTGATGTTCAGTCAGTAGCTGATCATCAGGCCAGCCCACAGGCAACAGAATGACTGGCGATAAAGATGGAAACATGGTGCACATTAAAACTACTTCAACAGCAGCCCCTGCCATGCATACATCCAGAATAGTGGCATAGAGGATCAGACACCCCAGATATATAAGGGAGGCCTGGAGCTACATAAAGAGACCCTGTCTCAAAAACTATGGTGCCTGTTTCAAGGCTCTCTCAGCCAGCAAGGTCTCATAAATGACACAGCATCATAGGGTGGTTGTTGTGCTTTTTTACTCTAGGTAGTGAGTTATCTTGGGGACAACTAAAAAGGCAAAAGTTAGCTCATGTGTGTCTTCAGAGAAAATGAACTTCAGCAGGAGGTCTAACATGCTAACCTAGTGTGTCTGGAAAGTAGAACAGGGCTGAGCCTGCAAGGACTTCACAGAACAGCAGGGAATAGCCATTTAGCACAGATAACTAAACCTTGACAGTTGTGATAGTTGGAACAGTGCAAGCAACAGGCAGTTAGTTAGCCTCTGAAACCAGAGGTATGTGTGGGCCATGAAACACCTGCCACTGAGACACTAGTCCTACACTGAAGGACGACTAGAGGAGCGGCCCTGTGCACACCTGTGCCTTGCCATGAGCTTGGGGTTTTACTGCTGTGTTCCTTGGAGCCTGCTACCTTGTAAGCAGTCAGATTCCTTGAGTGACCAGAGAACTAGGCTCCTGCCAACTGGTCCATCTTAGCACTGCACTGGAATGGTTCCTGACCTGTTCATTTCTGTGATGGTTTTCTATGTAAAACCAAAAATACCCCCTTTTTATCTTATGATGGTTCCACTGAAGCTAGTAATAGTTAAAATTCCATAGGAACAAATAATATTCCAGATCTTTCCAGCCCAGAACTTCTACAGGATAGTTGATCTGTGTGTAAATTTTCTTTTGTGTTTTCTTTTGTCTTGAGATGGGGGGGGTCTCCACTGTAGCCCAGGCTGGCCTCAGACTAAGTCTTTCTGCCTCAGCCTTCCCAAGTGCCCAGATGATGTGTAAATTTGAAAAAAGGAAAAAACTATTGTAGGCATTTCTTTGTGAAAAATAATAAAAGGTTGTACTCCAAATGCAAAATTATTTAACCATGTCCCAAAGACCTCAGAGTAACTTTTAATTAGCAAAATTAAGCCACCAGTTGTTTTCCCCATCTCTATCATCAAGTGTGAATGTGTGTTTACAGAAATTTTTGTTTTATTTTGAGCGGAGTGCTATGCATGGCATTCTAGAGTATATGACTTTAAGCCCAGATGGAGTAACTGTGGTGAAGATTGTTTTGCAAGGGAATTCAGCCTAAAAGCATAGTTAGGTAATAAAAGCTCTAAACTTCAATTCTTGCCTCACCACTTACAAGTTTTTCAGTGAAGAAACATTTTAAAGGATAAGTGCTGTGAGCGACCCTTAATTAATTAATTCCATTCTGCAACACAGTGTGGCTCTCTGAGCTGCTGCTGGTGGTGCCGGGTTTGCCTCTGTTAAGGTCCTTCTTCATCTGTCCCGAGCCTGCTGCGCTGCCCCAGACCCACCTTTCAAGCTCGTCTTTCAGCTGTGGTTCAGCAGCTCAATGGCCCTCCCTCCCTCCCATCCACAGGAGCATAATCTCCCAGGTAGCCTCCTTGAAGCACCTCCAGAGCATGCTGTTCACAAACAGCAAGACACCACTCTCACTAGGTTCCTAATCCCTCCAACACACAGGGGAAGGAGGTCACAGGGCTGTGAAAGTGAAAAGAAAAGAAGGGGGGCGGGCGGGCCAGGACAGCACAATGTCCACGCTGGTGCTCCAGCGGCTGCGCCACAATTGGCGCCAGCTGCAGCCCAATTAAGCTCAACAGGTCACAGGTGTTCCAAACAGAAGACTCTTTTAACAAAACTCCTTTCTGAGAATACCTAAGAATATTTTAAGCACCAAGGCCCGTTTCTTTTGGTGGATTTTTTAAAAGCTATTTACTACACTTGAAATACAAAGAAGCTGAGATTAGGCCTCACTGGATGGTGTGCTTTCTTCCTGCCAAACAGCAGGAGTAGACAGCTTCTGTGCCATTGTGGGTTCAGTGTGCAGCTGCAAGGAAAGGAAGAGGTCTGTCTTCAGTGCAGTCTGAAGCCTGAGTGGGTAGCTCACCAGCTCCAGCAAGGAGCAACAGTATGTCTGTGCCTTTGCACCCTGAAATCACCATCTCTCAGGTGCACAGAAATTTGAACTACAATGTTTTAAGCCATCCTGGAGAGTACTGTTAAGCAGGGTATGAATTCAGCTGTCAAGAAATACTTTTCTGAAGAAGAAGGGTGGTGGTTGAGATATAGCTCAATTGGTACAGTGCTTGCCCTGCATGAAGGAAGCCAGGGTTTGACCTCCAGCACAGCTGGACATGATGGGGTTTGCCTGTGATCCCAGCACAGGGGAGGTGGAGGCAAGAGAATCAGCATCATCCTCAGCTACCTGCAGGTTCAAAGACAGCTAGGATACATAAGATCCTGGTGGGTGGAGGATCGTTTGGATGGCCTGAAGATAGTGTATCTTGGTGTTAGAGCACATGAAACACAGATACTCCATTCCACCACCAAAATATAAGTTCGTTAGTTTGTTTTCTAAAAGGAACTGGAGAGGTGACTGAGTGGTTAAGAGCACTTGCTGCCGTGTTTGGTTCCCAGCACCCACAAAGATCCAGAACTGCAGTTCCAAGGGATTCAACTCCTTCTTCTGATCTCTCAGGCACCAGGCACACCCATGGGTGCATATCCATGCTTACAGGCAAAACACTCTTAAGCATAAAATAAACCTTTAAAAAAAGTAGCCGGAGCCGGGCGGCGGTGGCGCATGCCTTTAATCCCAGCACTCGGGAGGCAGAGCCAGGCGGATCTCTCTGAGTTCGAGGCCAGCCTGGGCTACCACGTGAGCTCCAGGAAAGGCACAAAGCTACACAGAAACCCTGTTTCAAAAACCAAAAAAAAAAAAAAAAAAGTAGCCGGGCATGATGATACACGCCTTTAATTAATCCTAGCACTGGAGAGGCAGAGGCAAGTGGATCTGTGTGAGTTCAGTCCAGCCTGGTCTACAGAATGAGTTCCAGGCCAACCAGGGTGCTATTACACAGAGAAACCCTGTCTTGAAAAAAAAAAAAAAACTGGGGGTGGGGGGTGCATCTAAAGTCACCTGGTCCTCTTCTGGCCCATTTGAGTCTGGCTCTGTTATCTCTACACCTACCTGTTCTCTGTCCAGTCTAAGGTCTGCAGGGTGGCTCACCTATTGATTGTGTCATTTTGAGAATAGCAGTGCTCTCTGAGCAAGTTTACCAGAAAAGTTAGCTAAAACTTAATGCTTACAGTCAGGAAGCAGCTCCTGCTCCCCCCCCCCCCCCAGCCACTTGTATGCATGCTTCCCTGTTGTCACTGTCACTGTCACTGTGCTGGTCTGGTAGCAGAAAGCAGATTCACCCAGGCCATGCCTGGAAATGGAAGCAACTACGGAAGTTACTGTTTCTGATGCTAGATGCACCAGTTCCGGTGTGAAGCTGAAAGAAACGGGAGGAGGAGGGCTCTAGCACACAGGGGATAAAGTCCAGGAAACTGCCAAGCATGGTCTTAGTTCTCCTTCCTATTGACTGCTTCTTACTAGACAGCAATGGCCTTGGCTTATTCTTTAGCGTGGTTTTTAAAAGCATTGCTGTCTGCTCAGAAGCCGTGTTGGTTCTGATTTTTGCTGCTGTCCTGCTTCTATTTTGCTATGCTGAGACACCTGTTCAAACCCTGCTTCTCTGGTGAATTAAGGGAAGAACCATAGGCTATGTGTAAGAGGTTTCATGTTGTTTTCCACGGTGCAAGTCCGACTTTGTTCTTCATGGCGTTCAGAATTGCACACAATTGCCTCTTCTGCCCTTTGGCGTAGAGGTGAAATAACTCGATTTCCCCGTTAGGTTGGCAGCAGCCTTCTCATCCTGGGACGCTGCTTCCTCACGCTGCTGCCAGGCACACACAGAAAATGCAGTTCATGCTCACTCTCTGAGCCTCTGTCTACACTGCTCACTACTTTCCTCGCTTAAAAAAACTCACTATTGGGTGAACCTGGTGATTTGTAGATGTTTTTAGTAACAGACACTTCCTCTTAGGTATCCATCTCAAATTCACTCTTTTACATGGTGTTCCTGTTGGTCTTGTGTTTTTGTTAGGAAACTTGGTCAGCAGATATGTTTTAACGGCTGAATGAATGAAAAGAAAATTTGTGATGTATAGACACCACATAAACTGTGTGGTAGCCGCTGAAGTAAAAATATCTTAGTCTGGATCTGACAGTAAGATCTTGGCACAATCCAATAGTTTTTGTCTCATTTTCTTATTCCCACAAACATGTTTTCAGCCTCACAACAAGGCACATATGAAAGTTTAGATATTGATTATTTAGTCAAAACTGAATATTACACACATGTTTATAGCCTATTGGCAAAAGAGGCTCTTCCCCACACCCCAACCACCTTGTTCTGACAGCTTGCTGATAACTCCTTTAAAATATGTAGCCTGCACTGTGGGGGGGAGGGGAGCAGGGTGCTAAAGAAATTCAGGCTGGCTTCAAAAATCATCTTTGCTAAAGAAGTTAAACTCAGTGACCAAGGATTTTGTTTCTGAGCAGGTTAATCTAATATTCCCAACTGTCTGTGAGTCAAATTGACCCATTTATCGACACATCTTCTTAGTAGAGTTCTCCTGTGGCCTCATGGGAAAGGGGGAAAAGTGAAATGAATCCCTGTTGCTGAAATAATCCTAGACTTGTCTGGTGTGGTGCATGTGTGCTTTGTAGAAACAGTCAGGTGATCAGTCCAGACCTCAAACACAAGCTCATCTCATGGGGCTTTCTTTTTATAGACTTAATTATGTAAGCTACCAGACAATAAAAAAAAAAAAAAAAAAAAAAAAAAAAACTTTAAGTTGAGTAACTCCCACAGGGATATGCTCATGATGCAAAATCACACCACGTGTCAGAAGCTACACTCAGTATAAAGTCTCACCAACATGGCTGCCTGAATGTGACCTGAACAAGGACAACACCTATAGATATGCTAACATGGAAGGCCCACAAAGAGCTAAATAATGCTGAGAGCACACCAGTTAGTCATCCAGTTCCAAATGGTCAGCCCTGAAAACATACGTACAAATAAGACTATACAGACTGAGCAAGTTGTACATACATATTTAGAACCACACCCACACCCCCAACACACACATACACAATAATAACAAAGAAATAATAGAATCTGTGAACTTGAAAGAGGGTGATGGAATACATGGGAGGTTTCAGAGAGGAAAGGGAGGGGGAAAGATGTAATTATCTCAAAAATAAAAGACTTTTTTAAATGTCACACCACAGATAAATATGTTGAAAATAGTTTGTCAACAAAGGAGTGCTGACTGCTTTCTCCTCCTTTTACTTGTTCAATTTCAGATCATAGCTCTCTGCAAGGAGGCTGCTCTTCTGGCCCTGGAAGAAGACATTAAAGCTGACCGCATTATGAAGAGGCATTTCACTCAAGCCTTGAGCATTGTGACACCTAGAATCCCAGAGTCACTGATGCGCTTTTATGAAGATTACCAAGAGAAGAGTGGGCTACACACAGCCTAAGAAATACATACTTATATGCATATATTTTGTAGAGAAAAGTTTGTTTGCAAATTTTGTCTTGAGAGTGTTTACAGTTTCTTAATAGGTAAATGTTTAAAATATCCTCCCTGGAGTTGAAGAGCCTCACCTAAATGTTTTTGAATCATTCAAGTACAATAAACATATCTCTGGGCATGAGTTCAAACCAGTTTACATTTTGATTTTCAACAACATACATTCATCCCTTGTATTATTTCTTTACTGCAGAATTCACCAGGTCTTTGCTTATAGATAGGATTTTATGATGCCTAGGTTGGCCTCCAACTCCGTATAGCTGGAGGTGAACTTCAGCTTCTGAATCTGTTGCCTCTGCTTCCCAAATGCTGGCATCACAGCTATATTTTGCAGTACTGTTTATGTAGTGCTGGACCTTGAACCCAGGGCCCAGCACATGCTAGGCAAGTGCCCTACCAGCCAAGCCATGTTTCCTCTCCCAAATCTGCACTCTGAAATGCCAGCCAGGTTTAGTTCCAGATGTATAGTTCTCATTGCTGTTGGCACCTGCATTTATGGCCAGAAAGCATGAAATTTTCACATACAGTGATAAGCTTAGAAAATTTAAAAGTGTGGGTCCATCCAGTTTGAGGCCAGAACTGGACCCTCAGCTTTTGCTACAATACTGTAAGGAAATCAGAGTGTATGCCAGTTTTAATGTATACCTGTGTACAAGTTGTCCGTTAATCGTTTCAGTTAAAAAGAAAACCTAAGAATCAAACAGGGCTGTCGAGATGACTTAGCCGGTAAAGGCATTTGCCACCAACCCTAACAACCTGAGTTTGGTCTCTGGTGGACAGAGAGAACCCATCAGGTTGTCCTTTGACCTTTTCACATGTGCACCATAGCATGAGCACACACACACACACACAAATAATGTCATTTAAAAATTAACAACAAAATTACGGACTTTACCTTGAATTCTGTTAAATATCCTCAAAATTCCTTGACACTTTAATACTGCGTAAACCCTCTTGAAAAAACTGGCCGGGCGGCCAGTGATGGTGTGGTGTTAGTGCAAAAAAAAGGAGATGGGAGCCGGGCATTGGTGGCGCACGCCTTTAATCCCAGCACTCGGGAGGCAGAGCCAGGCGGATCTCTGTGAGTTCGAGGACAGCCTGGGCTACCAAGTGAGCTCCAGGAAAGGCGCAAAGCTACACAGAGAAACCCTGTCTCGAAAAACCAAAAAAAAAAAAAAAAAGGAGATGGAAGGTAAGAGTTTAAAAAGATTTTAGAGCCAGGCAGTGGTGGCACACGCCTTTAATCCCAGCACCTGGGAGGCAGAGGCAGGCAGATCTCTGTGAGTTCGAGGCCAGCCTGGTCTACAGAGTGAGTTCCAGGACAGCCAGGGCCACACAGAGAAAACCCATCTTGGAGTGGGGGTGGGGACAACAAAACTCTGTCCAGGTGATCCCCTGATAAATGAGAACCTGGCAGCTAGTGTTTGAAAATCAGAAAGACAGTTGTGTGACTGAAGATAGTCTGAAGAAGTGAGGAAGCCACATCACAGCTGTTTATCCTGTCACTGTCTGATACACTTGGCAAGACAGCAGTGGTCACCAGTTCATAACACCACTTAAGGAAGAAAAGTGTTACTATTTAATACTGTGCTGTCAAATATAAGTATTATATTTATTTAAATGAAATAATATCAAAATTTCATCAGCCATATTAGGTATACTTTAAAATGTGACCGTATAGAAAAATCCCATCATTCAGATAGTTTGGTTGGATACTGATAACTTGTATATTACCTTTATAACTGGGCACAGTGGTACATACCTATAATCCCAGCTTTGGGGAGGTAGAAGTAGGGGATTATGAGCTCAAGGCCAGCCTGGGCTACATGAGACACTGGTGTTAGGATAAAGAAATTAGGCTTACACATTGAGATAAACAAGGCCTCAAAACTACTTTTGTGCTCTCCACTTTCATTTTAGTTATTTGTGAATAAAATTATGGGAAGGAAGGACCTCACTTTTTTCCCACGTATGACTCAGAATAGAAGAAGATAAGAGAAAAGCTAACTTTCCAAGGACTGGGCAAGAATCTGAAGAGAACACCTCTCCTCATGAAGTACAAACCAGAACTTGACTTGAGTCAGGTGGGGGAAAGAAAGATGTTGATCTTGACTAACAAAGGAGAGTGGGTGTTGTCACCACATGGGTGGCTGGAGTTGAGCCTCAGCTCTACATACTGCCCAGTTCTGAGCACACACACACCCCATATCCCCACACCCTCAGTGCAAGAGTAGACTAGAAGAGTTCTTCCCCCGGCAGAGGAACCACAGGCACCTCATACTTGCCCTGTGCTTTGGATATTTGAAAAAGGCCTACTAGGGATTGTGCCCACAGACTTAACCACAGTGTTGACGTTAGAACTCAACACTACTTCAGATTCCCACAAAAGCATACATCCACAAAAGGACTGTCTTAGGGTGGCTAACAGCCCCACTAGTGAAGATGCCTACACCCTGGCTACTGGAGGTTCCGAGCAGATGACATCCCACAGAGAAGCATTTGTGATCCCCAAGGATGAGCAGGAGAACCTCGGACAATGCCATGTAATCCGGGGCAGCCACCTCAGAAAGCAGCTCAGGAGTCCTAGGTCTCTGGGTATGCACAGTGACTTCAATTCAAAGACCGTTAGAAGAGTGGGCCTCTACCTGTAAAGGCAGTTAAGGAAGTGTAAGGGAAGGCATACAGTAGAACACAGTGGCAATTGAGAATAATTAGAGATCCATATGAGACGGGTTGAATTCAAAGCTGAAAAGAAGAAATATCTTAGAGGGTGTAAAGCATGATGCTGATGACTGTAGGTGTAAGCTTGCCTACACGACAAGACCCTGTCTCAAATAGAATTACATGTTTATGGGGACTGTACAAGTGAAAATGCGACATCAAATAGGTGTTGCGGAGAGGCAAAAGCTGCAGTTCTTATATCGTGTGAGTTGAGTGACAGGAATCCAGGTGTCGGTTTTTTGTAGTTGTGCCTGAATATGTGTTGCTAATTTTATAAGTAGGCCTTGAACATCACAGTCATTTAATTACATGGACTTACATCTCAATCCAGGGTACCTACACCCTGTCTAAAGACTCAGGAGCACTGTGTTCAAGGATAAAATGCAGAGTAAATAAATAAGATGCAAGAAGAGATGGAGACCTAGGAGACCGGTGGAAAGAAATGTATTGATGGAAGTTAATGCCTTAGCAGCTTGAAACACTCTGAATCTGTTTCCATGGTGGTGTGGTGTTATTGCAAAGAAAGGAGATGGAAGGTAAGAGTTCAAAAAGATTTTAGAGCCAGGCAGTGGTGGCCTATGCCTTTAAGTTTTTAGAGCACTAATTGTAGAAAACAGAAGTTCTGAGTGGTAAAGTTCTTAGTGACTGTATCATTGACATGACACAGCCATGACAAAGATTCCTAAGCCTCACACCTATTGTAAATTGGCAAAGCCATTCCCCATATGGACCAGGCTCAAGAGGAGTGGCAAAACTTTCCTGGGGGTTCTAGTGTTAGCAAGTGACCAGTGTGTACAAAAGCTGGCAGCTGCAGCTTCCTCCTCCCTATTTACAGCCAGAGTCTGATAGCCTGTTAGGTACCTCCTACGAAGACTAGCCAAGCCCTCCCCTTGTGCCGTACATAATAAACAATGAGGTTGTGGGTTGCTGACAGTTGTGGGTGCCCTCTGTCAGTGTGCAGAGGCCCACCTGGCCCCAGCTTTCCTGTACCTGTGTCTGTGTGCCTGTCTGTTCTCCATTCCCTCCCTCACCCTAGTCAAGGTACCAGGACCCAGGCTGCACACAGGGCTTGCAGTAACCCACCCTGAAGCTTTAGTCCTAAATCAAGCTGTTCTCTTGTTTGACTTGTGCCCTTTTTATACCAATACTGTTGTTACAAAGCACACAAAAGACCAGGCCAGATGTCAACACTACTTGTTTATGCCAGCTTTGCCTTAAGGGTTTCATTTCTGATACCAAAGGCACATGTTTAGGGACAAGTGGTACATGATCATGCTATTTGTGTTTGTTGATGGAATGCATAGTACAAGTCATGGCCTATTTAACAAGAAAATGGCTAGCTTCTTGTCTTCATATGGTTTACTTTTTGGCATCTAGTCAGGAGTTTGTCCTTGTTCTACATTTTTTTGGCATTTCACGGATATTGATATTGATATCATCATAGGGTTCCAAAGGGGTTAAATAATTTGGGTTTTGTCTGTTTTTTTGTTGTTGTTGTTGTTGTTGTTTCTGACATTGAAATTTTGAAGAATGGCTTCTGCCTTTTGTCTCTTCATAGCTGATAACTTGCCCTGATCTTTCTTGAAAATGCTTCAGTTTTATCTCTAATGTGTGAAAGAGTTTTCAAAGGAAATGTATAGTTTGTTTTTGCTCAGTTTAAGACTAGGTTTCACTCTGTACCCAAGCTGGTCTTAAACTCAAGGCAAGCCTGCTGTCTCGGGCTCCCAAGTCCTGGGATCACAGGCTTAAGTATCTGCTGAATGTATGATGATCAGAAGCTAACTATAGGAAGCAGAATGGAATTGTCATCTGGTCTGTCACTCCATAAGTGAAGCCCTCTGGTCCTTGCTTGTTTTCTCCTCCTTCTGGAGTCCTGCCTGGAAGTGCAAACACACACCTGATTACTCTCTAAAATCAGGTGTGGCTTACACTAGAGTGAGTTCAGGGATGTTTGACAGCTTAATGCTCTGTTTACTTGCTTGTTCCTCCCAAGTCAACCTGGGTGTATCTCAGAAAACACAAATAAATTCCTTATTTGAAAACCACAGAGTACTGTGATACTTTAGTAGCATTTTACATGTAGCTTCTGGACCCCAGAAGCATTAAAACCTGACCAATATGCATATTAAAAGTCAGTTGAATATTACTTAAGTGGAAGAATAGAAGGAATACCAGAAGGGTAGGGCTAAAGGAATAGACTCAAGATAGCAATTAAAATACTGGACCAGTACAATCCTCATGATGAGAGGTGTGACAGAGTTAAGATGATCTTGGAATGGGGAATAACCACAGTTTGAAATCCCCCACATGGACCTAGAAGCAGAGACTATGCCAGTAATCTAGTAGGGACAAAAAAAGAAAGCTATAACACACTGGGGGTGGGGGGATGACATTTTCTGAAAACAGGAAAAGAATAGACTAAACTAAGGATGGGGATTAACAAAGATAATCCCTCCAGGCACTACCCTTTGATTCAGAAATCCTACTCTGTTCTGCAAATCCTTGGGGAGAATGGCAAAGGGAAAGCTTCCAGCCTTGTTTGAATAACAGTATTCTAAGCAGCTCAATTACCTAACAGTAAGGGGTGATTTAAATCTATGTATCTAATCCATACAGTAAAACATTACGCTGCCATTAAAAAGGGAAGGAAAGTTCTTCTCCTTGTCCCAAGATAAAATTCACAGCAAATGTGTTTGAGCTACAAACACTAGCATCTCACACAGTTATGAGTAGTCTCCAGCACAGATGTTTGCAGATATGATGCAATTCAGAAACCATGTGATTCATACTTTCTAACTACATAGTAGAGAAGCCAAAACCCAGTATAGGAACAATACATAAACAATGAAATGATTCCTTGGTCAAAGAAAAAGCCACTCTGTAGATGTGAAAACCCATGTGAAGATCAGCACGCTGGTGAGCCCCACACAGTGAATGACACAATTAGCTGAACTAAGGATTCCACTGGAAAAAAACAAAAAACAAAACAAAAAAAACCCAAATTAGCACCAGGGAGAAAATGAACATTAAAGTAGAAATTAACACATGAAAAACAATAGAACTGACTGAGCCGTCAGTGCAGTCTTTGGAAGGCAGAAGCCCAAAACATGTCCCTCTGTGTGTGTTAGAATGAGCCCTTACAAAGGTGTCTGTCCTCTTCCCCTAAACTGGATGTGTGGCATCACTTTCACATGGCCCGAGTGACAATCCTGGACTTCTAGGTAGACCTGCTGTAATCACAAGGGTCCGAAGAGGTGTGAGGAAGCACAGCTGGCATTGTGCTTGAAAGAAGGGCTGCAAGCCAAGGAGAGCAAGGCTCCGGAAAAGGCCAGGGCACTCCAGAGTCCTCAGAACGACTTAGTAACCCATCAGTTAATCATAACTCCATGACCCATGTCTGATCCCGTGAGCTAATGGTCCCTTTGTGTCGCTTTAATCCACTGAAGTGGCAATACATGATAGCAGAAACAGGAAGCAATTCAACTTCCAGCTGGACCTTTAGAAGATGACAAATAAAATTAGAAGAAAAACGAACCACAGTAAAAAGAAAATGTAAAGTCAGGAAGTTGTGTAGGTTCAGGCCAGTATGTGAAAACAAACACAGCCAGCAACACGAACCGGCAACTCCAGCACAAAGGCCTGCTCACAACTCCTGCTCATCGCGTCCGAGAGACCTAGTGGGTGCTTGGCACAGGATACACACCCCTCAACTTTGACTGTCAGCTCTAACAAAATCAGGTCGCATTCCAATTCATACACAAGTCACATCTTTTTTCCCAACACTACCCAGAGAGTTCCATTCTGCAAATTTTACCTCTTAAAGTACTCTCCCAGACTCCCTATTGAATCCTGCAAAGGATTTGTCCTGTAATTGATTTGTCCATCTTGGCTATCAGTACTCTCACATCTGTCCCTCTGTGTGCCTCCAAGGCCCTGCCACTCTGCAGCAAGAACCAGTCTGTGACCTTCCCTGGGACCCCTGAGCCCACTGTGCCCTCCATTATGATATCACTTCATTCAGTTATCTTAACCGTTTTCACTGTAGAGGAGTTGTGCTTTTATCTTTTAAAAACTGAAAGTTCCTAGTTTTGTGTTTGTGTCTGTGTAGTGCAAGCGTGCGTGTGCCAGTGGGCATATAGGGTTCAGAGGACAACTTTCTGGAGAATCTGTTGTCTCCTTTCTCAGGAGATCCCCATCATTGAACTCAGGTTTGTTAGGTTTGTGGGGCAAAGGCTTTCGCCAGCTGAGCCATCTTGCCGGCCCTGTACTGCGTTCTTTTACCCACTATCCTTGCCCACAAAGGAGTTTTTCCTCTCATGAGAAAAGTCAACAGCATCAGTACGTTTCACATGACCAGGGTTCCAGAAATACATTCCACCTTAGGAGAGCCTATTACTGATGAGAACTGAGGGATCAGCTGCTCTGCTAGGGCAGAGACCCTGAAACAGCAGTTCCCAAAATGTTCTTGCTGGAGGCTGGGAATGTAAGAAGTCTTTCTGATTCCTGCTTCTTGGTTAGTGTCAAGGAGCACCTTGTCTACCATTGTTCCCAGGCTGCACCCTGGTCTGGTCTGGGGGAATGGGAGGTCTGTACATCCCTCTTCCCTTACTTCCTGGTGCATCCGTGGAGAAGCCAGGCAGACCGCACCGGCCAGCAGCAGCCCAGCCTTCTTCTTGACAGAGTGGTTCACATTCCTCTTTTGTTTCATTTAACTCTGGTTCTTCCCTGTGGTCTCAACCGGCCTAGCACTGAGGATGAATTCCATTCGGAAACACGCTGGGGAAGACGGCAAAAGAATTTTGGCAAAATCACAAAATGGGAATAATAATACAGAGATTGGAGTGGAACCCTCGCCCACCTCACCCGGGTGCTGGGAGAATTAATTAAGGTCTGTAAAAGGCCTTTGAGTTCCTTGGGGGGACGTGCCACCAGACAGCTATAGTTATTGTGGAGGGATTATGTTCACAAACACAATACCAGGAGCCAGGATATTACTAAAAATAAAGCAGACTTTTCTGTGAGGACCGCAAGGAAGGAAATGCCTCGCTGGAAAAAGCTTAACTGTCACTTGGATCGCCAGGGGTAGAACAGCAAAGCTCAGATTCCATTGTAAGGGGAGGATTATGTTTTCTGAGCATTGTCAAGATGCTGGGGAACAAAATAAAATCACTGCTTTGCCAAAAGAAGGTTAGAGTCTTTGGAAAAGAGATTAAGGGACTGTTTGGCTAGTGCACTTCATAGCCTGTCCTGGGGGGGGGGGGGGGGGGCAACAGGGAAGCAAATGTTTGTTTGTATTTGAGGGGAAAGAGTGTGTGTGTGTGTGTGTGTGTGTGTGTGTGTGTGTGTGTGTGTGTG